>VURO01022808.1:72418-112079 GCA_015108175.1 Pelvicachromis taeniatus
TTTGATTAATTCCATCCTACATGGGATTGTTAATAACAATTTCAGAATTTCAGGAATTGACAATGCTCGTTTGCTACTAGTCTGTTAATCAATGCAATGGAACCAGATGTTGGCATTTTAGCAAAGAAGGACAAGTTTGCAAATTTCACATTATAAAAATAAATTTTTGTGTATAGCAAACACAGATTGACTGACATGTCAGTGCCAGAAAATTTGGCAGCAGCAATAACATCCTTTAATAAATTTGTGGCATTTTGACTCTAAGGGTCATGGCAACTTTGCTGCCTTCAGCTCTATCAGGGAAATTAAGAGGCACAAAACAGCCACAGCCAACCTGATGGAGCTATCCATTACAGCCATCGGAACGACTACATCAGAGGGAAAACAGACAAAATTTAAGAAGCCATTATTAGGCAAAAGATTTAATACCACACGATTTCTGACTAAGACGTTAAGCTGTACTTTGAGTTTAATGTTTAGCATTTTAGTATTGTTGCCTTATGTTTATACGGACGCTGATGCTACCATTTTGAGACCACATGTGTGCCTTGCTCGAGCCTCAGTGAGCCGCTAGCATGACTGTGGCCTTGTTTAAAATTCATCACATCTGTTTTCATGTCTCCTGAAACAACCTGTCTCTATGAGAAACCTTGTCCAAAGGGAAAAAAAAAAAAAGTGTACCTTTTTTGGAACCTGGTACACAATGAGCACACTGCGCGAAAGTAAATGCCTGCCTTGGTCTGTCAACTCCAAAATAGGCCTGTCTCTCTTAATACTTTAGCTTCCCAGGCTGAGTGATGCAGGTATTTCTTTCCTGTTTCCAGCATGCTCTTGAGGTCCCCCCTTTTCTTTCCAGTTGGCAAAGCACCAGTTGTTGTCGGTCCAGTTGTAAGTCAGGGTCGGCTGTTATTTTCAGCTTAGACATTCCTCCACTAGCTAAGTGTCAGGCAGGCTGGCTAAGACCGTCGTTTGTGTGCTCTTGGCAGGCAGTGAACCCTGATAGGACCTCTCACAACTGACAGTCAGTCTAATCACATCTTAACAAAGTTCCATCTTAACGTGTGTATGTGTGTCTGTGTGTGTGCACGGCCTGAGAGAAAGTGAGAGTGATCTCTCTTTCTTGCAGGGCTTACTCTGAGGGCAGGCTTCACAACAAGTGAAAGCTGTCATATTTCAACTCCACCTCTCCCATCAGCACCTCTGTATCAGACAGAGTTCACGAAGCACGTGCCCACACATACAAAAAGATAGCAGACACACACTCTTACCCCTTCCTTCATCCCACCATCCCCTCTCTCTCCCTCTCACACACACACACTCACACACACGACGTGGCTGCCTGCACAGGGGAGCGCCTGGTATTTGCTGCAGGGTGATTGCAGGTGGATCATGGCATTGGCAGGGCTTTAGAGGTGTGCAGTTGCGTGGGAGTCGCAGTGTGGGGCTCATTCGTTGCTGCCAGGCGTCTCCTCTAACGTTAAGAGATCTGCGAGGAGCAGATCTCAGTGATTAAGAGCTCAAAAGACGACTGGCAGCTCTGCGTCAAGACAAGCCTTTGTGTCTCTGTCATGCTGGATGATTTAAGATTCGAGCAAAGACCTGTGTATATATGGCTCACGCCGAACTAAACCTCCTCAGCTCTGGTGAACCCTCGCCCCCGATCCGTGCCCATCACATGCTCTCAGCCTGTCTCTCATTAGCCTTTTCTGCTATCCATCTCCATCTTTAAAAAAAAAAATATTTTCTTCACCTCGCCTCACCTTACCTCCTTCTTCCTCTACCCCCTTCTCTGTCTCACCTCTCACTTCTTTTGTCTCATTACCCTCGCTTATGCTTTTTTAAAATCTGGAAAGTTTGTAGTGTTTGGCTTTTGGAGCGTCTAAACCACTTTCACTAATCCACATGCTGCGTGTTTTCTCTCTGCAGAGGGAATCTGTCACAGCTGTTGTATATGCATGTCTCTAAATTCATTTTTAAATTAAAAGATCAGGCATCTTCCGGGGTGTTTAAAATTGTGAGCAAGCAAACAAACATACCAAAAACCCCCAGAAGTGTCCCTTGACCCTTCTTGACTGAGAATCATCGATTACGCGAACATTTTGTTTTAAAAAACATTGCACCATCCCTGTTTGTCATACTGCAGCAGAGGCAGCACTTATTCCCCTTGGCTGCTCAAGCACCACTTTTACAAAATATAGTCCACCTGTTCATTTGCTGATTACATGAATGCACTGATTTGCTAAGCATATTTCGAGCATTTTGTTACTCATCCCCCCTAAGCGCATAGAACCTTGAATGTGGACATTTTCTGATTTATTTATTTATTTTTTGTTTGTTTTTTTGCTCATACCAGCTTATTCTCGCTCTTGCTCTCTCTCTGGTGCATAAAGGTTTTCTGAGCATCCCTGCTCAGATCCATTGAGTAAAAAGCTTTTACTTAACGTATTTTCTCCTTGAGGCTATGAATATTATTGATCTGTGTGTTTGCTGCAACTCTCTCTCATCTATCTTCCTTTGAGCGGCCGGTTTCTCATCATTTTCCCCTGAAATGTAAGAATTGATTAGAATCCTTGGGGCCCTGTAGGCACCAGCTGCAGCCGTGCCCACCTGCCTAACCTCGTGACCTTGAGCAAACAGCATCCAAGTGGCTGGAAATGGACTGAGCTCCTTTTATTGTATCTTTGTCCTTTTCAGATTTATTCTTGTTGCATTTTTATGTGAATTTATAAAGACAGAGCTCTTCTGTGCCATTCTAAAAGCAGCTCACATTTCTTCCACTACCTCCTCTTCCCTGGAGACACATTGCTATACAGATTAAGTCATATAGAGTACATGTACACCCACATGTATACAAGTATAGTATGTACACATGTTGCACATTTTACTGTGTTTAATGAGCTGCCGGTGAAATCTATGCGCGCTACCACGTTTTCCCAGTTCTTTGTCTGACCACCAGAGGGCAGTGCACACTCAGACATTCTGTATTCAGACTTTGAGTCTTTTTATCCATCCATGTTAAATGCAAATTGCAAACTATATAAACAAAAAAACAACAACAACAACAGCAAAATAAATCACTTTCTCACACCTCTATGCAAATGGCCTCCCCTTTATTTCCTTACACTAAAATCAATGACTTCTCTGACCTCCAAGTTACAAAGTTAAACTCACCACTGCTATATGCACATTCCCAAACTTAATTTCGACAGGCATCATTTCAATATTTGTTCCTCAGACTGTCATATTTTATTGATGAACTGTGAGCTCAAGCTGGCCACAGGGAATACAATTCCACAACAGATATGTAAATTCCAACCTATCAATTTTTCAGACCTTTTGGTCGGCAATGCCAGCTAAATCTCTGAGGCCATCCTTCACGTTGCCCCTTGTGGATAAAAAGATGAATAGGCGAAAACAAGCCAGGCTTGATTTTTAGACCACCAGTGATTTCCTAAACTAAATGAAGCACTCGCCGCACGTTGAGGGCAAAGCTGAATTATAAATAATCAGGGGGAAACGTCATCAGACGGAAAGAAACAAGGTCAGAACTATTACCAATTAACTGTTACTTTTTTGTGCAAGGCAAGCAACAAAAGTGTAAAGGAAGGAGGGTGAAGCGCTCTCCTTCACTGTGGAAAAACAGCCAGGGAGTGTGTGTTGTAGGTAATTGGCCAAGGTTACAAACCTCAATAAATCAAAGCTGTGCTGGTGCTTCAAACAAGGACAAAGCAATGGTCGCATTACAGCAGATACATTATTTTCTGACACATATTTCAGTTTCCAGCATCCTCGTACATGATTGTACTTCCCACGTACAGCAAGCAGCACTCCCCCTTACTTGACCTCTCACTTTATGTTCTTTTGTACTGAGTGGCACACGTAGAAGATAAAGAGCTTCCACATCAGGTTTGCCTTCAAGACTTTCATCTTAATGAGGCCTTCATGAGACTGAACGGATTGGTTTGAAAGGGAAAGAATCTCTGCTTGAACAAAGCATCTTATTTGGTCAGAGATTTGTATTAGTTAGCTAAATGAAGAGAATACTGAATCATTGTGAGAGGGCAAATCTTGTCACTGTAGGCTACAGTTGATCTCTGGCAACTCCAATTGGTGTAATGGATCAGACAAAGTTGATAAAATGCTAAAATTTGAGCTAAAATCCTTTTCACAAATGAACAAAAGTAATTCGATGCTGTATTTTACTCTACGGCGGCCTTAATGTGCCAGCTGCACCTTTTGTAGAGGTGTTTGGGGAGCTGGTTTGCCTTTCAAATCAAGAAAAGCTTTAAAATCAACAGAAAGCTTCAAAAATTGCTCTAAAAAGGTGCCAAAACAATCTGTGTGCGGTGCAGTGTATAGGAAAGCTGGCATTTTTATATCAGTGAAAAGGAAAGCACTGACGGACGTACTTTGTGACGTCTTGAATAGCAAGTAGAACCAATTTACAGCTGTTAACCCTGCATGTGTGCGTATTTGAGCATGAGATCCTCTTGCTGTGGGCATGTGTGTGCAGACAACAAAGTTGCACGGGAATAAATCATAACTTTTTCTAAGACAATAGTGACAATTCCAAGTAAATCTCAGCCCGCTGAAGCGTCTGTCGCTGTCAAGCGCTGCTCTGAAATGGAGAGGTTTTTCTATATATACAGACAGAGAGGGAGAGAGAATGAGAGAGACAGACAGAGATGGAGTGAGAGAGAGGAGTCTGACAGATTTCAGTGACACTGTGCCTCACAGCCACTTCCTCAGTGCTTTTTACCCACTGCCTCTAGTGAAGCATACACATGAAAGTGAAGAAGGCATCGCATGCATCCAAAACGGCGAATGGCACCATTAAAGATACAAAACAACTGTCACCTGAAGCCAGAGTCAGTGCATTTGACGTTTTTTCACATTACCATCAGCAGTTTGTTTAGACTGAACTTAAACTGTGGGGATATTACAAACAAAACCTAAAAAACTCTGACACACATCCATGCAACTGTAATATCAGCACAATAAATAAATCCCATTTTACAAATGATTTCCTCTATTAGACGCAGCACTTGTAGCAGCCTGGAGTATATACCCCCACCTCTCTTTTGTTCTCTCCGGAGTTGTATAAACCTCTGTCGACAGCAATCACATCCGCAATAGATACAAATCCAAATGAAACAAATCAATCTAACTGCCTGCCCCTCTTCCTCTTCCCTCTAGCTTCTCCCCCACTTGCCTCCCACCAGCAGAGAAAACTGTGCCCATAAAAGTGGAGCTCAGATTGGAAAGTTTGTTTCCATTTGGGTAGGGTTTCCTTCGCAGAGCGGTGGAGTAGAGAAACAATGAGAAGTGGGCAGGTGTGTCTGGCTGTGCTGGCGAGGTTCGATTTCATTGTTACCTTTGCTGTACCTCAGCTAATCATCTAACACAGTGGTTGGTCCAGCCGGCAGGAGACTCAAATACCTCTGCCCTCCCCGGGTTGGCCTCAATTAGTGGGGAATTAAAGTCCTTCTTCATGGATAGGATTCATGGGGGACACTGCTCCTTAATTACAGCAGCTCTCCATGTACTGCTGGGGACTGATTGCAAGGCAAGACAACACCCAACCCAGCACCCACCCAGCCCTGTTTGGGGGTGTCTGCAATACTGCTTTGTTGAAATCAGCAGGCAGATGCAGATTAGTTACTCAGCTAATACAATGGTTCAGATCTACAAGTGTCACTGTAATTTCTTCACTTTCCTTCCCTGCTGTCTACAACAAGTCCATGGAGTCTTTCTTTTTTTTCTTTTTTAACCCAGAAATAATCAACGATGTGAAAAATGTTACTTTGAGGGCTTGTTTTACCACAGTTTATAAAGGCCTTGTGATAAAAAAGTTGAAATACTTTTTGTATTTTTTTACTGCTCATTACCAATAGTTTCTCCATTGAAGAGTAAGTTGATTTAAAGTAGAGTTATTATGCTCATTTTCAGCTCTGTAGCTTTATGGGTCTCTGCATGGCTCACATACTTTTTTATTTACTGATGCAGTTCCTCAGTTTATTCACTACCAGAAAACAAAAAAAAAACAAAAAAAACAAAACAAAACCAAACAAACAAAAACACGTTCTTTTGACTCCCTCCTAATGGTCATTTCTATAAATGTTTGAGCTGGAAATTAAATAAGAATGCCCAGCATAGATTCTGCAGCAACAAAGTTTGCAACAGGAAGTCTCTGTTATCTGCTTTCAATTCTAAAGCTGAACAATAAACTTTATTTAATCTAAAATGCCAGTTGAAGATGAAAACCATTATGAAATAAAGAAGGCGGCTGACTGACTTTTTTCTGACTGACTGCTGTGACGTCCGTGGCACTCGCCCTGACTTCACGCTCACATGGTTTGTGTTACATTATCAACAACCCCTCAAATTAAACTGGACAAGATCTGAAGCCCTCCACACGTTTACACAAGTTACTTTGTGTTAAAGGGGACATGAAATGCTAAAGGCTAATATATACATTTGAGGTCTGCTCCCAATAACTGATATAGGTGTAACAGTGTCTGTGAAGTTGGATTTAAGAAAAAAATGTAACGTTTCAAAAAAATGTTTAGCGCCATCTTCTGTAAGGAATGTGATGTAATGTAGTTGGTTGGTTGCGGCCAATAGACGTATATTAGTTTATGTTAGCTAACTAATGACGGAATCAATAACGCAGAGGAAAATAAAGACACTAAAACTAATAATCAGTTTAGGGGATCACATTTGGGCTGTCCCTGTCTGCAACAATGAGTTTTATGTTAAGAAATTGAGGATATGCTGTCCACTTTACTCTTTACCAGTAAGTGGTTGTTCGCTATTTGGCTAGCTGCACTCAAATGAGAAAATACATTTGTTAGCTGCAATTTTTGGGTTGGTAGAGCACTTTATAAATGAGGACAGTGGGGAGGAGTAATCATTTCTATGTGAACTATGAGTGATTGGACGCGATTGCTAGCTTATCACGTCCAATATGGCAGACAACTCATGAGCAATGAGCGTGTTACGTCACATGCAAAACCTTTAAAAATGAAACATCCTGGTTTTGTAGCATCCGTGAGCTGAAAATCCTGCTGAGGTCTGTTAACACAAGAGTCCTCTGAGAAGCCACGTAAGCAAACATGTTTGTTCCCTTTAAATTGAAGCCATAACCTTTTACTATTATTGTTGTGGACATCTTAATATCCTGTTACTTACAATTAGATATGGCTCATCCAGCCATCAAGTCACTTCTGTAAGTTTCTGATGTTGATGTCACGATCACTCCACTGCTGTGCAAGTCAATCATACATCACATATGGTAAATGGACTGGTTATTATATAGTGCTTTTCTTCTCTGAGCATTCAAAGTGCTTTGTACAATTTGCTTCTTTCACCTTTACACGGACACTTTTTTCTATGCTTTTTCTACATAGGTGCTTTATATCTAACGTTCACACGCATTCATACTGCAACGGATGGATCGGAGAGTTAATATCTTATCCAAGGATCTTTGGCATGCAGGCTGTAGCAGCCAGCGATCAAACCACCAACCTTCTGATTAATAAATGACCTGCTCTACAAGCCAGGAAAAGAAATAGATTAAATATAGTTTAGAGTGGTTGACATATTAGAATAAATAATCCCACACTCTACATCAAGAAAAGACGAGCCAAAACTATTAAGCTTTCGCTAAAGCTTTTAGGTTTTTCGTTTCTCAGGAGCACAGAGGCCTCAATAATTGTGAAATGGAAAATGCCCAAACTAAATAACTGCACCATAAGGACAACCATCTTAGCAACGTTGTCAGGCTTTTATGGTAGATTAACAGAATTAAAGTCACTCTGAATAAACAGCATGCAACTTTCTTGGATGTTACCAGATGGCAATTAGAGAACTTTGGGGGCAAAACGAAAATATTTTCTTACTCTCTGCGGGCACTAAAGTACTATATCTGGTAAATGCTAGACACTGCTAGACATCATTTGGCCAATGTTATCCCTAAAGTGCTTGAAGTATCACGCAATATGGCGTTGTCACAGCAGAAAACCTAAAGGAAGGATGAATACAACCCAATGCATAAAGGTCCTTGCAGAACACCTGTTCCACAGCAAAGCAACAGTTCACCCCTTAGCATAGTAATTATCTCACGGATACAAGAAAGATATGGAGTGGACTCGGCACAAGTTTGTGGTTTGGGAATGCAATGGGAAATAAATGTACAATGTAAAATTCTATTAATTCCACTGATATCTTTACATAATGTATTCCACATAAATACACTGCCATGAATTGATACTCAGGAGCACTGTATCCAGAATTAAAGCATCAACTGAACCTATACTTGTGTGCTGATAAGTTCTCTAGCTTCTGATGGTTTGATATGCATTCTTTATTTGGGAGGGCACAAAAAAATCACACAGGCTATTTCCACAACCCACATCTCAATGTGGCTTTTTGTGAAAAAGGTTGGAATAATTGCTCTTTGTCTCTGCACCTGTGTGATGCAGAAAAACCTCCTTCAATTTCTATGAAAAAGCCCATAAGAGCCACTTGTGACATGGGAACAGCAGCAGGCTAGAGTGCCTGCAATATTATATACTCAGGGAAGCAAGTGGGTACACATCTCCTTATGTTATTTTTACATTTTATTTCTGAAAGTCAGAGGGAGAAGAGTAAGGGGGAGGCATCCACAATAATAATCGATGGTACTGTTAGCATCCACCTTACATAAAAGTGTGAGTGGTCAAGAAGGCAAGAGACAAAGCTAAATAACCTGATTTGTGTTCGCTTTAGCAAGAAATGGCAAACACTTTAGAATTGCAAATTTGTATTCTGGGATAGTGTTTTCCTGTCACGTCACATATTAGCAGGCGAGATATTCCCATTTCTCGCTCACTGGAAAACCACTTGGAGCCTGTATCCACTGCAAGACTCTGACAAATGTCACCAGGCTACCTTCCACATTGGATTTTGCATTTCGTATCAATAGTTAGGGAGGTTTCATAAATCAGCTCAGACAAGTTTTTTTTTTCCAATCTTCTCAGAGGTTAGATTTACAGCAGCATCAGTGACGGCATGAGAAATGAGGACCATTGTCATTTTTGAAGAAGAAGGGGAAAGGAAATCAAAAGACAGATAGATATATGTTGAAGACAGGCAGAGGGATGGAGAAAAGAGAATTCAGGCTGAAAATGGAGGAGTATCTGGACAATACCAGATCAAGCTTTTCTCAACCTGCTGACCCCTCTTGAACACACATTGGCAGATTTTGATTCATGGCACTGAGGGTGATGCATGCTTGATGTCCATACATGTGTATGGTGTTTGTATGCTTCTGTAAATGACTGTGTGAGTCATCATCATCATCATTACAGGCTTGTGATAGACAGCAAAACACATGAAAAACGACATCTGCTGTGTGACTACAAGCACAAGAGCACATCAATGGCAGAAATAAATCTAAAAAGCTAATCATGTATATTTGTACAATATAATGTCACGCATACCAGATCAGGTGTATGTCCTGCCAATAAGGAAAAGGTCAAGTGAAAAAATGGAGTACAGTGTTTTGTTTTGATGTTACCAGATAAAGTGTGCCCAGCATAGTCAGTTTGATGTCATGTCCTCAGTCCCACATGGCAGTTTTACCACAAACAGTTGACAAATAAAAACTCAAACTAATTTAACTAATAAAAAAAGTTTATCCCCCCCCCCTATATTGAGCTTTTGGAACCTTGAACTTACTGTTTATGCACAAAAAGAACAGGAAGCTGGTTAATGAGCTAAAACTAGGAGGCTTGGTTTGCAAGCTGCAATCATAAACTGTACAAGCAAAATAGCAAGATACACATTGTTTAATACCATCATTTTAACCACCCAAATGGAACCACAGATTTCTAGCCAATAGATTAGTATGGTAATCCATGAGAAATGGATCAAGGACCAGTAGCAGTGGATGAGACCGATTAGATGCCAGTGGGCTAAAGTTTGTTGTTTAAAAAAATTAAAACATTTCACCTTGTTAAGGGCGAAACTATTCATGGAGGTCAAAATAGCAACTTTTCTTTCTTTGGATTTTTTTCTTTTTTTTTTTGGCAATACAGATAAAGAAGGTTCTCACTTCAAAATTTTTCAGATATAGACACTTGTAATGGACTCATTACTGTCCTGTTAATGTTGTGAAAGGGCTTTAAACCTAGTTAGCTAAATACCTTTTGGAGCCTAAACCTGAACAATTAGTTTTCAGTGCTTGAGTCTAACCAGTAAGAGAAAGCAAAGTTAAAGAACCCTAACTACTTTTTTGGTAGTTAAAAGAGTGCTGATGTTTGTTGGAGTTCAATAACACGAGGCCTTACATGTCAAGACCCTAGGATGGCATAGACAGAGCACATGTACTTGGGGTGGCTGTAGTTCAGGTGGTAGAGCAAGTCAGCTACTGATTTGAAGGTTAGAAGGTTAATGGTTTGATCCCTGGCTCCCCTAGTCTGCATGCCAAATATATTTGGGCAAGATACTAACCCCAAGTTGCTCTCCAGTGCATCCATCTGACTTCTAAAGTATAGAAGAAAGTGATTGGGTGAATGAGGCATGTTGTATAGAGCGTTTCGAATACTCTGGGAGAGTAGAAAAGCGCTATATAAGAATCTGTCCATTTGCCATTTATGTATTTGATACCCTGGGATGAGAACACGTTGCCTGGCAAAAATGTATGTGATTAAATATATCTTTTTTTGCTAAGCATCACAGCAGCTTCTGCAGCAGTGCATTGGCTCACGTCAAATAAATATTTGAAATGGGTTTTTCTACTGCAAACGGCAAAAATCAGCTTGAGCATATAGCAAATCTAGAAGGATGAGTAAATGAATGAATGTGTTTTTAGGATCCATGTGATGTGCATCAGAACTCACCTCACTACAGGATGCCAATGAATGTTAAATGAAGATTTTTCTTTTGTGCCAATTCAGAGCAAATTGTAAACACAACAATGAAATATAATCACAGAGTAGTTCATTAGGGGCAAGCATACATCTGCTCCGTGCCATTTTCCAATCTTATGTCAAATTCTAAACCAGACAATCAAAGATGAAATGGAACAAGGTATGATTTACACTTAAGCCTATGGTTTCCAGCCTGCCAGACAGGTTTAGTATTGTATACCATTGTTTTCAGTTATCCCCTGACACTTCTGCCACGAAGACTGAGGTGAATGGGACTTTGTTTGTGTAACCCAAAGCCTTGAAAAAGTCTGTTTGATTCAATTTCACCCCCATTGTACTGGGGCGGCAACAGAAAACCCAGAGACTGCTATCTGAAAAACCTCAGCTGATAAATCCCAAACTATCTACACAGCTACAGGGGTGTGGGTGAAAGAGAATTCGGCTGATAACTTCAAAATGTAAAAGAAGTGTCAGAGAATAATCAAGGCTGCCACATGCCTCATTCATAGAGAGATGCAGCAGGAATGAGGCAAATGAAGAATTACTGTTCCACCATAATTAAATGCTGACATGAATCCTCTTGAGTAGCAGCCTCAAAACAATCCAAAGGTGGCCTCTGCCACAGTGGTGTCTAAGAATAATGTCACGCTCACTTTTTCCTTTTTGACACCCTCTGTTTTATGCTGAAAGCAGTGATGTTGAGGGTTTGGCAGTGCACAAAAATGAGGGGAAGCAGAGCAGCGGGTTTTTTAGCAGCACAAAATTAAAATGTCATTATGTATCTCTATTCTTAGCAGAGACTGCTGCAGGGATCTCCCAAATCTCTGGCTTTGTTCAGGGAAGTGGCATATGGTTTCACAAAAGTTCACAATTTCATGTAAATTCCAAAAGGGACTAATGTGCTATTGTCTAACAGAATTTTAATATCATGTTCACACAATGTAGCACACATAAATACAAAGGCAACATCTTTTAATAATACAGCTGTGGAAAGGATCATCTAGACAAGATAAAAGCGAGATATCAAGATGTCAAAGTCAGCTTTAATAATTTTTAAAGTGATGTTTTTATTGAATGCTTTATTGAAGTAACTGCAGGTCGGAGAATTTTAAAATAAGATAAAATACATTTGGGCTCATGAAACACCTCTCAAGTTAACATTTATTATCCTTACAAGATGCTGGTGTTGGTTATAATTGTTATTGTGCATGACTCTGTTATACTCACATACTTCAAAAGATGAGCTTCACAAAGAAAGAAAAACATTGAAGTATATAGATGATAAATCTGAAATAGTCTATATCAATATCACAGAAATATTGATGCCGCCCAAAGACATGTATGTTGGTTTTACTGGTAATTCTGAATTGATTATATGTGTGTCTGTTTCTATGTGTAAGCACTGCAATAACACTGACGAGCTGAGGTGACAACATATCCCAAGTGTCACCTCATCGCCATGCTAAGGTGTGCTTCCTAGCTAATTGTGTTAAAAAACTATATTTTCATGATAAAGATTCAATAATTACCTATTCTTTTATGAGATATGAACTAATAATGTTCATAAATATTAAGATTAGTATTAAAAATTCAAAGACCCAAATAATATTTCCCCAACTGAGTCCTGGTGATGATGCACATTCCTTTTACAATGTCCAGTGACTAAATCTATAGCTATTATAATTACACTTACTAGAGCTAAAATTTTTTCTTTTGCTGTGGATCAGATGAATCAAGCTCCAGTTTGGACAAGAAATTAGTTTGGCATGTAGCATGACAAAATTTGCTAACTAGTGATAAACCGGGGTTACAGATGTGACTAATGAGACTGTCATTAGCTTAATAGGCTATGTAAACTGGCAGATCATGCATACTGAAGGAAGCATGAATTTTTATACCAAGTTTTACTGGGAATTGATTCAATTGTCACCACATTTCTGTTTGGTAAACGTGGTAAACCAGAGGGCATGCTTTTAAGCCATACTCCTGGTGTAAAGCAACTTCCACCTTGATTTTCTTTTTTTAATAGTTGTACATAACTTGTCACAACAGTTGGAAAACCAAATTTTATGTGTTTTTTGTGTGTAAGTCTGCCAGTAAAGGCCTTGTATTTTCAGTCACTATAGAATCCTCCCTTCCTCCCTTCATCCCCTAAGCAGTGTGCAAAACGCAGCCTGTTGAGCAGCCATCAGTCTGCTGGCATTTGATCAATGCCTAGGTCCCTTTGTGCTGCTAAGTGACAGATAAAAGAGACTGTTATCAGCTCCGCGGCATCAGCTGCAGATAGCTACGTTGCGACTGCGGTGTGCGCCAGTGGAGCAGAGGAGGAGAGAAGGGGTACACTTCAACAAAGTGTCGAATGGGAGAATCAGGGAGGGAGTGATGAAGGGGAGGAGAAGGACGGGGCTACACATCGCAGGTCAACACCTTGATACAAGGTTTTACAGCTGTCACAAACCCTCTGGAGAGAAACAGAGTCTGGGAGGAGATGAGGAGATGAGGGCAGTGACAGAGAATGAAAGTGAGGCAAAGATTACGGGGAGAATTGGTGTAACAGCCACCCTGAAGCTGCAGGAGACAGAATTGGACACTGCTGTTTGGTTGAACTGTGCTAACAACACATGGTCAAAACAAGAGGCAGCAGGAATGCAGTCGATATCAAGCAGAAACATATGTAAGATGAAGATACGTGTTGGTAATGTGCATTACAGGCCAATGGGAGATAATGGATCTGTCTAAATTATGTGCAAGCCTTGTTATCGCTAAATGAATATGACCAGAGTCCCACTTATCCCATCAGATTTACTTTTCTGCCAACGTTCGCTGTCTTCATCGCCATCAAACAGTGCCCCTGCCTTTTTGAAGAGTCAATAAGAAGCATTGATTGGTATGTTTATAAGATCTCTTTTCACAAAGAATTTGTTGACAATTTTGTCAACACCCTCTTCTGTTTGATGGAGACAAATATATTCAATTTATGGCACCGCTTTGACTAAAGTAAACAGAAAACTTTATACTTGTAAACAGCCTAATGGATTGAAGTGTCCAATTCTGCAAAGCGACGGATGGTACAAATGAGCGATACTGAGGAATAAAACAGATTCTGAAGCAATGCGTGACAAGCAGAGTAATGACACGATGCTTGGAGGGCTTTCTTTTTTGATGTGGATTACTGGGAGCGACAAAGGAAACAATGGTATGACAAAAGGCTGACAAGACGGCAGATATCAACTGCTATTAAAGACCCTGAAGCGAAGACAGAAATAGTTTCTCACTCTCCTAATTTACTAAGAATGGGAAGTGAGGAGAAAGTTTTGAAAAATATTTCACAAGATGTCTGCTTATTTAAACAGCCATAGGACCAGCACAGGAAATATGTTGACACAAAACCAGAAGGGAAAATGCAAATGCTCATATTTCTGCAGTGGATGATTTCAGAGTCATGTAAAGTGGCCGGATGTCGACACATTTTTGATGAGCAGCTGGGGGTCACTGGTAACTGCTTATTCACTTTACTTTTCTACTCCAGTTGGACAAACAATTTGAATATTTTAATTAGAAGTCATGTTTGTATAATGAACTATAAGATCTAAAACTTTGCAATAACTGTTTAGTAATAATAGTGGAAGTAGTAGAAATAGTAGTTTTCATTGTTAAAGACTGAATCTAACATTTTCATTTCATAGAGGATGAACAGGAACTCATACCTACGCTCATGTTCATTCACATGATGTTAATGATAACTTAAACCATATATTATGCACTGTTACTGAGGGCCAATAAGGTCTTGGTGAAAGGTTGGATAGCTTATACAGAAGCAGTGTGATTGTAACTTTGTTAGCACTCACTGTGGGTATATCCTTAGTTCAATATACAGAATTATCATACTTTCATAATAAATATAAAAGACTAGACTAAAAGTACACTTTATATAATATTTTATTTATTGTCTATCAGGAGATTGCAAGTTGAGGAATGGCTAATTTCCAGTCCAGGCTATGTTATGTAGTTGTAAAAATGTGATGAGAATGGATAAAGTGCATTTTATTTGATCTGAAATCTTAAACTACAAATGACTTAGAGTCTACACCAACTTTCTTACTGCTAGATGAGGTAGGAGGTGAGAAGAGGGGATTTTATGTGTGTTGATTGGTAGGTATAAGAATCAGAGCAAGCTGAGAAGAGCCAGAACACACACACACACGCATGCACGCACGCACGCACGCACGCACGCACGCACGCACGCACGCACGCACGCACGCACGCACGCACACACACACAATTTTATAAACGTCTGCCTTTACAGAACTTTTGTTTCCCTGTTATTGCCTCCCTCTTGTCTTCGTCTCCCACTTTCCTTCTGTCTCTTATTGTTTTGCTGTCGTCCTTGTTGTCTATTTTCTTCTGTGAATATTAAATGGCTTTGACTGTCTGTCAGCACAGAGCCCACACTCACGGGTGTTTGCGTGTCCATACGCACATGGCACACGATTCAGGTGCGCTTTATTTGTCTTAATTACAAGGACAATTATGGTGTAGTGACCAACATTCGCAAGGCATTCACTGACTTAATGAATTAAAACTAAGTGTAGACATAAACTGTGCGCTCACATCCCACCCTCCTCATTTGCAGACATTCACTGAATGGAAGCAGTTTGAAAGAAGGACAGGGGCGTCCAGAGATAATTTCACAAGCCTGTTTAATAAGACTCTTGTCAAAATTGTGTGTTTTTGTGTGTGTTCGGTCCTTTCTGTCTATAGAGTTGCAGCTCAGCTGCAATGTAGCACGCCCATGAAACAAGCAGAGGATTAAACTTACAGGAGGATGGCATCATTAACTGTGTTAGTTAAATGTTAATGGGCGTTCTGCTGTGTTTGAGCACAGAAGGAAGAAGGTATAAAAGTGCAAGAGAAGAGAAAGGGCAAAGAGAGGGGAAAGAAAAAGAAGGCTTACATTTTTTTAAAGCTTTATTTATGTAGAGAAGGAAGATTGAGAGAACCTATTCCTTTTCAGCAACCCTCAACTTCACATTCACAGTCATATTCAGAAACGGGAGCTGCCCCATTTCTGCTTCTGCTTGCAGCCCCACTGCTTAAGGCATTTCACTGGTAATTATAGGGCAAAGGTACTGAATTAATGTATTCCCCTCTGCCCAAATTCTAAATTTCTGCCTTCATAGGAGATTCAAACAAACTCGATTTCTTTCCCCACTCTAAAATTTATTGACCTAGTGCAGGTGATAATGTGGTTAACATCCTTACCTTCAAGTTCACCTTCACCAATACTAAAGACCTTAAATCTAGGGTAATTTATGCTGCAAGTTCAGTAACAATGACGCAAAAAATGTTAAAACATAAATAGAACTGTATTAAGATGGAATTTTAAAAGGTTGCTCATATGAAAATATCTACAGATCGGTACGTGTTGACATGTAAAGTAAAATTTAGTATAGACAGATGATCATAATTTCACTATGTTCAGTAAGATTACTAGGAGTAGGCTACTTTACAGACAAAAGGAACCAGAATTCCAGTCACATGACCACTGACTTCACAAAAATATGAAAAAAAAATCTATTTATGTCCTCTTTCCTTAAAACTTAATGTTATATTTTCAAATATCTTCTCTTCAAGAAATAGCAAACTTCAATTATACTAATGAAAAAAATGAAAACAAACATACAACCAGGACCATTAAGTTAGAAATATCTCTCATTACATCAGGCAAAAGACGTACTTTATCCAAAATGCATTACACTTGACATTTCAGGTCTATAGCCTGTGAGTTGTTCTTGTTTCCTTACAGGTTAATCCTTCTGTATGGGCCTGTGTTCCTTTGCTATGAATGTTCCTGTCACATTTATGATTCTTGAGATTTTGAAAAACATCAACTCTCATTTGTAGCTGTGCCTAGATGCATTTTTTTCATTGTAATTGTAATCATTCTATTTCAGATGCACCAGTATTCCAAAAGACCAGAGACATCTGTCAGCAAAACATGTGGCTTTGAGCTTTATTCTCTCCCAGTGTGCCCTGTTCTGTGTTTGTGCATGTGAGTGTTATTGGTGTGTTTACCCAAGTGTGTTTTTGGTAAAAAATGATAAAAATGAGCAACCTTTTGTGACTAATATATCTAAAAATAGTATACCAAAGAAAACATGGCTGAAAATTGCTAGGAGTCACACCAAATGCTTCAGACAGCTTCAATTTCTATATTGTTACTGATGTGTGTGAGAGATGTGTATGAAATAAACAATAATGATTTAGTCATGAGTCGCCGCATGTCTTGACTGTTTACTCACAAAGTTTTCACCTTTCATTTCTTTGGATTTTGCATACATGTGAAAGTGAATGCAGATACACATATACACAAACATAACTGCATCCCATAATATAGCACCCCATCAATATCATCTAAAAGCTGACAGAATGTGCCACAGGTACCAAATAGAACGTAAGGAGTGGTGTAACACTATAGCACCAGCATCCATAAAGAAACTGCATCCGTATGAAAACAACAGCCATAGAGATAAAGTCTAAACTGGAAAATTTCTGAGACAGAAGTAGTTGTGATTTTAACGTGAACGGAAAATCTACTGAAGCTAGGCGAAGCAGAATCAAATCTTAAAAGTGTGACTAACACATTGTGTAAGGCCAAGAGGGAGTATGAACTTCAAAGAGGTAATATGAACCCAGAAACATCTACAGTTAAAGCTAACAGACCTGGAAAGACATTCACATAAGACAACCCAGAGGGAACTACGAAAAACACATCCAGCAATTTATCAGTAATTGTAGCAGAAAGGTACCTAGCTCAAGCTGAACTTCGCATACAAAGATGCCAAACACAACTAAGTTCCAAGTCTTCCAAACAGGCACTGCTAAAGTAAAGTTGTCATATACATCCTGGCAATGATTAAAAAAAAAAAGAAAAAGCTGGTGGCACCCTAATGGTCAATGGTAACTTTATTGTCCCCAATGGGAAATTGAAAAGTCCACAAGTTGGACCTGAGACCTCCCTGAAGTCTGACCAGCCACTTTTTACCAAGTCTGATCTTATTGGTCAGAGACAAATTACCTTACCAATACAAAACATTAAAACATGGTAATATTCTCACATGAAATGTTAAAAACTCTCAATTTCCTTAAAAGTAAAGTTGTGTTGGACTTTTTCAATGTTGCAGCAAAAACGTGAATCAAATGCTCTTTTTTATACCTTGGTTGTAACAAGTGTTTTTTTTTACTTACTCCTGCCTTCCTATCAGCTCGAAGCAATCGAAGTCGAAAAAACTGCCACTCACTGGATAGGTTCCCCCCTTTTTTTCAACCTTTCTCTGTAATAAACCCTGGAGATGGCTGTGTGGGGAAATTAGAGAAGATCAGCAGTTTCTGAAATAAACAGATCACCTTGTCTGGCACCAATAACGTTGTCCCCTTTTCTTTCCTTTTGGATGTTTGGTTTGAATTTCAGCAAGCTGTCTTGATTATGTCTATATAACTAAAGACAATGAGGTGCTAGTGTTTGACCAGGTGAACCTAATAAAGTGATTGCATATAAACATAATAAAGTACTTAAAAAAATCTTTAACCTTTGAAGGAATACATTCCTGCTGTCTGGCCAATCTTCAAGTTCTTTTTGCGCATCAGGGATGCTACATACTTGGGACAAAAGAGGAATGTCTATGAAGTCACAATTAATGCGTGTTGGAGCTGCCACTTAGAAAGTCTTTTTCTTTGGAAAGGTTGTACTTCTTATGTTTTAGGCCTACCAAACCACATTTTGTGTATGGCACCATGATACCTGTTATCCATTTTTCACATTATAGAACACCAGTGCAGATGAAGGAGGCCCGTGAACAGCACAGAAAATCCAATATCAGGAAACAATTGGAAAAACTTTTTGCGTTTAAACTACAGCAACTAATCTTCCCGGTTCCTAAACACTTGCAGTATTACAGTATTACACTTAGTGCTTCTGAAAATAGAAATGATGCAACACGGTGGTAAACACGCTGCAGCTCCAACTTTTTGTAAAAATGTTCAAACTGAACATTTATTATTCAAAATGATCTCAGTTTCACTATATGAGGATTGCTTCAGTTAAACATAGAGTCTAAATGATAATAATGGGGTTCAGTATAGGATAGTATGATTTTTATTGTATTCTGCAAGCGGCTATTTTTCGAAACATATTTATAGATCACTTTTGTAGACATTGCATGAATAAAAACAAATATCACGGACTGAAGTTTGTTACACTATTCTTCCCAAATACGGATGTAAACAGCTTAATATGATATTTTTTCCTTTTTTTATCAATTTGAAACTTGCCCTAAAGAACATATTCTCCGAGGATCATAGAGTATTAAGAGACTGAAAAATTAGAAGAGGACAAAAAGAGAATTTGATACAACTTCAAGCTGTTCCCTTAGCTTTAGCGTAATATCCATCACACTTATTGGTTGCTAGCTTATATTTAATACAGTAAAAAACAGCACTGCAATTCCCAGCTTGTTATGCAAATAAAATAGTTGCACTTCTTTCTAACAAATATCCGTGTCTGACTATAAGCAACATAAACTATATTGGTTTTTGCAATTTTCTATGTCTGAATTTAATTCTGTTTGCTGCTAATGCTGCTTTCCACAGGACCTCTGTCTTGCTGGGTTGGAAAGATCATGTAAGTTAAATGGAAGCGACTGAGAAATATACACGTTACAAAGAAAAGGATGAGTTTTATATACTTGGGGATCTAACATTTCTAAGCCTCCAAGTCTTGTGTGAGGAGGCGGGCAGGCTCAGAAATACAAGTTTTAGGTGTAGCAGGTTTAAGGCATTTCTGTATGCGAGTGCGCTTCTGTGCCGTCACATTTGTGTATGTGTGTTAGCAGGCCACACATGAGGTGACATATGGCTACCACCGCTGCCTGAGAGATTGACGGGCTTTATAGTGTGTGTCGAGGCACTCCAATCCACCGCTTGCCCACCATGTGACATGGCCTGTTAAACCACTTTTTCACAGTGAAAAGAAGGGTTGTAATACACATACACAAACACACATAAAAACACACACTCCATTTCAACTTGTAGATCACTGTGTGAGAGAGGGTGCTGAAGATGGAGAATGAAATAAGGAAAGAGAGAGAGAAACAGATTCTTATTCACTGGGGAGAAAAGTGAAGTGCAGGATTTAAGGGCCATTTAGAAGAAAGACCAACATCAAAAAAATGAGCTGCTTCTTATTCATGATCTGAACCACAAACTCCTGGTGTGAAGAGAGAAGAAAAAGTGCACAGAGGCTCACTGTCTTATAGGAATTGTTAATTCAGAGGTTTGATATAGTATTTCTCATATATGTGAGCATCAAAATACATCAGTGAGCCCTGCCATCCCCTCAGTGCTTGCTTTTCTGCTTTTCTGCCAAAAGTAATTCATGATTGCCGCTGGAGAAGCTTGTTGTATGTGTAGATCTTAATGCTTCTGACAGCATAACATTTTCATCCAAAAGAGGAACTCACTGAAAGTCAAGTAGGGTTTGTAAATAGCTCTATTTTAATGCCAGATAAATGTAGCGCATCTCAAAAAAAGAGCTTATTTCAAAGGACTTGGTTCATAAAGTGTGTTATATGTTAAAAAGCAACAAAGTTACGGTTAGTATTTCAGCTGCATACAACCTTTTCCTAGCAACAGAAGGAGCTTAGGCCAAAAGGTGCAAACAGTGCATTTACAAATGGTAAACAAATGCCAGATGCAATGATTTTAGTTAGAAAGAGAAATAGACTTCCACAGCAGCAAACTTGCTATTGCAGCCTGTTGGGAGGTTGGTGTTCACAAGAGGCAAATTACAAAAACAAAGTGGGTCAAAGATAAAGGTAGTTCTGCCTTTGATGTAGGAAGGCGTTAAAAAAAACCCCAAAAGTTGACATTTTTTACTAAATGGGATTTAATGAGCCTGATATCATGGTAAACTGGACGCGAATAGAGATGAAACAGAACTCTTATCATCTCAGCTGGTGCAAATGTCACGGTTATTTGTTCAGAATACCATCTGATATAATGATTAAACACAGCTTCATAATCTCTTTATTAAAGAGCGCAAATATTATTCACTTAAAGGATAGACTGCAGGTTATTCTTTCAGTAACTTGGGTTTTTTTTTTGTTAGCACCGTGTTAGTGGTGAAATGATTCACAGATTAATGCTGTGCTGTGAGCGGAGCATCTAAGATGCAGCCGCATGCTTTCAATTGCTTGAATGTGGACAAAGGTAGGAGTGAATCACAGTTGTACTGATGCAGGCTTGTTGAAGATTTCAAAACCATATCAGTGGGATATACTGCACTGTTCATATGGGGAGGGGAAATGTATGAGTAATATAGAATATGACACAGTGGGGAGAGAATCAAAGGGTCTTTTTTTTTCTACCACAGGGGAGATATAAATATATATAAAATGTTATACAGCTGGAAGGGAAAAAAAAAAAAGCCTGTGAAAAATTTATCAGGACTTGACCCTGAACACATTTTATCTTGCTTGTTAAGATGCTTCTTAGCTCTGTATACATCAAATTTATAAGAATTACATTCTAAAGAACTGACATCAGAGTATAAATTGTATTCGTGGAATATGGAGAATAAGACACATCTTTCAAGCTACTCATTCCTACTCCTTATTTAACAGTAACTTTTATGAGTAACTCTTATAAAGGTTACTGACCATAACATTTATCATATTAACTCAGGGAAAGACTTCCAGACAAGGATTTATACTCTTAATGTTGATTCATAAACATCCTCTATACCTCCAGTAGCAATTAACACTCCGCTGTGATAAAATCAGAACATCCCATGGAAATGATTGTCTTCTCTGACAAATTATGGATGGATGGATAGATAGATACTTTATTGATCCCAGGGGAAATTCCAGCCAATTCCAATTTATATGAACAATATATTTGAGGGTATTCGTGCATGTATTGCATATTTCAGTTTTCCCTAGCTCCAGATTACATTAGCTTCTTTCAGTTGCTTTATTTAGTCTGCTTAGGACCCCTTATCTTGTTGAAATGCCCACTTCCATTTTCACTTAAATTTCTAGATGTCATCCCTCATGAGATTTTTGGTAGATGCATCTATGTTATCAGTTTCCAAACCCTATATCGCTTTGTTCTCAAGATATCACATTCACAAACTTGTGCTTCCACGCTGCCTGTCTGCCCAGACGCCCACGTTGCCCATCCACCTGGACCCCCACACAGCCACCAACCTGGCCACCCGCTTTGCCACCTGCTTGGCTGTTTGCTCGGTGGACAACACCCGACAAGCCTTTTTTATGGCTGAGGGCTAAAAAGGTCCAAAGCTTTGGTCAGACTTTGAATCTGACATGCTGAAATTATCAATTTAATTCGCACTTTTTCATATTTGTCCAAGTGCCTGTCAATAACAAATGCAATATATTGATTAAAACTGTTCATATTTTGCTTTAAAAGAATAAATGCATGATAATATCTCAGCATACAATATTGTAAGGGCGGTCATCATTCATCATTGCTAGCTGTTCATATTTGACAGGCCATGACAGCTTAAGTGTCTCCTTCCAAGGCTGACATCTGCTGCTACACTGTGCAATATAACTACATATGGCCTGGAGCAGTGTAGTTCTCTCATATGAGCTGCAGTCATAGACTTTCCATCTCCAGGAGGGAAACAACTCCCCAACTGGATTTTGAAAGAGAGAACAAGGTGTAAGGAACACCATCACACGAGATGTAACGAATTTCAAAACAGTACAATAAACCTCAGAGGAGAACAAGTTTGTCACTAAGGAAATACAAGAAGCTGAATCAGACTACTCTAGTCTTCAAAAGATATTGAGTCTGACAGTTTCCAGTTTAGTTTACTTCTTTGTGCGTCTATTCATAATTCATTCAAATTGTTATTTAATTTCATACAGCCTATTCTGAGCTTTATATATTTATTCTGGAGCTCTAAAAGAGTAACTTTGCACAAATTATACTTAAATAAGAATTTTTAAAAATCTCATACTGGCTCTTTATGCAGCTTCTTACAAGTAGTTCAGTCAGAGTCTGAAGGAAGTAATTTTAGCTCCTAATTCTATAAGGTCAGCATCCTGGTAGAACTAAACTACAGAAGGTAATGTGACTAGTAAAATGTTCTTGTGTTGATAACTGTATAGTAGTATTAGTTTAGACAGACATTGTTGGTATGTTGTGTATGTAAAACGATTCACGAACAGCTGACACACAGATGCCAGGTGGAATTCTATGCATATTTCATATAATATGTTTAATAATATATGATGCCACATTCTGATATAAGAAATAAGGACATACACAACAGGTTCCTTTTAAACAAAGAGGGTAACATATCACCAATGACTTTTGGAGTACAATAATACACTGGAAGATTTTGCTTCTCTAAAGAAATACGATAGTATTAAATGTTTATGAACTTATGTGTTATTACCAAACATAAAAACAAAATCTGGCTACTTTGGAAATTTGCCAGGATGAATCAAATCACAATTAACCTTTGAATTAAGCAGATACAATATTTTCTGGACCCCTCTTCATGCTATGATTTCACTTTATAGTCCTTTATACTCAGTCTGTAATCTGAATGCTATTGGCCAACAAGGTTAAAGCAGCGGCCCATGTGGAGAACAAAAGAGGTATGGCATTTGCTGAAAAGCAATGCATAACCATTGGCCATCATAGCTTTCTCCCCCCATACATTTAACAGGAGAAAAGTTATATTTATAAACTAAATAAAAAACAATGGCTGATGAATAGAAATATTGGCCTGGATATTTGCTCTTGCTTTGTTCCAAAGAAACATTGTCTCCAGAGGCTAAGTCTGCTGAGTAAGTCTCTGGGGCCAAGGGTCTCATACTAATTGAAATCTAAAGATATCATTTTTGGCACTGGTGGTAATAATTAAGCAATTATACTTGAGGCGTGTATTTATTACAGCTCATTATGAAAGTCTATAGTGCAGAAGACTAACATGGAACAAATGCCCAATAATTTAGGCTTCTTTGGGGTTTTGTGTAATGTTTTTTACGCTAATGAATATAAGTTGCAGTTTCTGTGTGATGATTAAAGTTATTCTTAAAAAAAACAAACACTTTAAAAAAAAAAAAACAGCAATGATAGAACTCCATATTCTTATTCCATGCGGGCATTTGGCTCTTTTCCTCTATCTCTTAAAGTTCAATATCCATATAAATAAATGACAAAAAAAAAACCGAACCTTTTTAAAATAGATAAATCCCAGAAGCCTAGAAGCCTCTGAATTAAAAGTAAAAAGGCATTTTTGCTGCTTTTCTCCAATTTCCAACGGGTGAGGAAGATGAAATCAAATGTTCTCTGTGATGTATCAAAGACTAATAGCTACACTTGAGCATGAAGGATGTGTTAATCCACAAAGTAAAGTGAATCTCCGGGTACTAAATTATTTTTAGAGTTTAGATTTTTTGATATTATGAAACAATTTGCTCTTGCTTGCAGGTCCAACATGTGTGCAGCACAGTGTGTGCGCACAAATAACACACCTCGAGTCTTTCTAACTTGCCCTTCCATTACCCTCTGAAACCTTTGCAGCCTGTTTGTTACTTGGACTGACCTTTCCCCTTCAATTCACATGTCACACCTGCGGCAATGGGCAGGCCACATTAGAATTCTAGTAACTTTACTTCTGCTGATAGCATTTAAAAACACTGTGTATGAACCAATGTTGTGGCTTGATTGCAAAAGAGCACCAAACATATTTCAATTAACTTAATAACATATCTTTTAATTTTTTAAAAATGCAAAAAGCATGACATGTTTGTATATAGAAGCCTTGGACCATGAACCATGATAATGAGACACATTAGACACAGAGTTCTCTGTGTCACAGAAAACCTTTACTTGTGTGTATACACCAGAATGAGTGGAATTCTTTCATTTGGTTTCCTTGCATATAATTCTGAAGGCCAAGCAAGTGAATGTGTTCAATTTATCCATACTATGATGCTTTAGTATACTGTGTATCCTATTTGTCATAGGGCATATCAGGACAATTAGCCAGCATTATCACAAAAAGTCAGGCAACCGTTCACGCTCAGATTCAAAGCCACGACCAATTTAGAATCACTGATCGAACTATCATTGTCTTTACCCAGACTGGCACAGGGAGAGCACACAAACTGAATCTCACAGAGAAGGACCCCAGCAGGCCTAGAACCCTCTTGTCGTGGGGCGACAGGGCTGACCAACTCACCACCATACTGCCCTGGTGAAAGTCACTTGAGTGGAAATAAGGCAGATGCAAAAAATGCAAAACTCTCGATCATGTGTATCTGTGTATTTAGATTTTTTAGCTACAACATAATTTGCAGTGTACTCCTGAGGTAATGGTGTTGTACTCATTGGGGGATCTTTACAGCTAAATAAACAGAATCACTGGGTGTAAATGGTGATTTACTGGATTTAGTTTAATTTAAAGATTTGAACTTTAAGATTTGTTCATACACATACCTGAATCACACATCATTCTGTCACATCTTAATATATTTATCCAACGTTTTGATGATAACATTGTGGGTGGATGTTGTTCAGTAAATCGGCACTGATAAAAGTTCCACTGAGCTCTTTCTGAGGCCGCTTGATTGATACAACCACTGATACATTATAACTGTGTTTTGCAGCAATGATGTCACACAGTATGTGCAAAGAAGTAAGAGGTTTGCACAGAGCCAAGAATGCAGAATAGATCTGAACAAAGCTATTATTGCGATACTGCTCGCATACTGACTCAATCTAACCTGTTAATAATAAATAATGGTTGTGTGGGTAAAACAACAAGAGATTAATGTTAGCAGCATTTGGCCATGCAGTCCATTGGCAATAATGATATTAATGGGCAGGCTGGGAGATGCAAGAATTTCAGCTGAATAAATTCTTAAATCAATATCCTTTTCATTACCTATCTCGTGTTCACACTCTCTAACTGAGGCGCTCTGAGGAGCTTGTTTATGTATGAGTGCAGCCATGTGTGCACATGTGTATGTGTAAGTGCATAAACTCATGTTTCAAAAAGTGCGTCCTCAGTGCTTTCTCATCTCTCAACTACTGTCATTTCTGCTACTGCACCTCATCAGCACCATTTCTATCTGTCATGCGGACGAGAGCATGACGTTGCAAGTGTTTTTATAATTACGTCCCATCTACCTACCCTACTTCAGACATTCCTTCTGGGTGGCAATACACAGTTTTCCCACCTCCCACACGGATAGACTCACATCTGCTGTCCCACTCCACCTCCAACCTAGAGCATCAATTTGCGTGCCGTTTACGCACTCAGACTATAGAGGCCCAGGCTGTGACTAGCAGCATCCCATTCTTCAACAATTAAAGATAACAAGATGAACATTGAAAATGAAAAGCCATCAGGGTTCCCTTTCAGCCCAGCGTGAGTGACCGTATCGGCCTTCTCAATCTCTGTGTTAACCTTGGCATTGTGTTTGCTGAAGCACGCCGCGCTTTTATTGGCATTAAAATCAAGGTGGTGGTGGGTGGGCTACAATCCTCCACCTCACCAACAGACACACACACACACACACACCCACACACATAGTCTCATTTTTCCTCAGCTCCATCTGCTGAGGTTGAGAGGTTTTTAATTTTTTTATCCAATTTCTGCTCTTTGGCTCGTAATGTGGCAGCATACTGCAGCCATAAAGAGCAGGAATATAATATTTGTGTGGGCCGGGTGTTAAATGCTACCTGTCCCTGTTAAGCTTGTGTGGCCATGTAGATAGCCTCCACTCACAGGCATTAGGCACAACTGGAATAGTTTTCATTTGCTGCGGGGACCATGGAGCACGACTGATAATAAGGTGTTGATAGAGGGCATTAGCTTGACTGTTACTGCAGCCTGATATACCAACAAACCTTGGGCAAGGGCAAGCTATGGGAGATGCAGAAAGTCAAAGACAGCAGACAGTAGTCACATGTCAATAAACATATCATTCATTAAATCATCAGAGATCTGGATCAAAGGAACCTCTGTCAGGTTGGACTTTGTCCGGCAAAGTTTGATTAAAACTGACATGCATGCAAAATCTAAATGATGTTGTTTGTTGGCTCCAGTTAGGAGTAAACCGCAAAGACAGTTTTCGCCACATATTGAAAATATATGAAATAAATACTTCTGTAATTATGGACTAACTGTAATTATGGACTTCACAAACATCGTCACTCTGTTCTACTTGGGATGGAGTGGAACCAGCAGGTGGTTATTAAAGACTTTTCTGGACTCTGGAAGTCAGAGTGATGGTGTGAGTTAATACGTGGCCTGAAGAACACAGGTGGAAGGAATTACAAATTTCACTGTATTGATGTTGAAATTAATTATGAATGAAAAGGTTGGCAAGTGCAGGGAAATGACAAAGAAATCAAGGACAGAAGAAAAATGTTGATTTTCCTTTTACACTTTCACTAAAACCTCTTTTTATAATGTGAAAGAAATATTGCATGGTTGATTCAGTTAAACACAACATTAGCAGATATGTTACTAACCTTAATTTCTTCAGATTTATTTTATAATGATCTCTCGCCTCGCTGAATTCACTGGACTTTAGGGATATTTGTAAATGTCTTTTCCCCTCATTATTCAGTCAGCAAACTGTGCAGCACAGCCGGCATTTTATAAGGAGTGAGCCATGCTCTCTGTCAACACCCAACCAACAATTTAGTTGTTCAAATTTACATATTCTTCTGTTTCTACTGTTGACAAAAAAAGAAAAAAAAAAGAAAAGAAAAACTCTATTAGACTGTATCTCATATGTGTTACCTGTACCCCCAGGTAGTGTTTGCGATGTCGCAGTAATTCTTGCACTGAGACATTAATCAGATTACTACGTTTAAGATTGCAAAGTCAACTTGCAAAATAAACAACACAAAATCTGGAACGCTGAAGTCTCCAGGACATGTATTTTTGTTTTTCCCCCTTTGTTTAAATAATAAAAAAAAAAAGTTCAAAAGCCCGAAATCATTGCATCACTTTTTGTGTCTTTTGTTTAGGCTTTGCTCATCCTGAAAGTATAATTCAAAGATCACATCTCAAACACAAATCATAAAAACAAATTGTGTGCTTCCTTGACATTGGCAACAAATGAGATACAAGTTTTTGATTGGACATAGCTACCAGTGAGTGAACACATAAAGCCATTTTCCCATACACTAGAACCGGAAATCTTTTTGCAACCACAGCTATCACCATATGGTGGCCTTCTGTTGGCCTAATTCTTCTAATCTACACCCCTTTTTATACTGTCTATGTCCACCATTACTACACTAACCTTTTCCAACAGGCACTGTCACTGTTTACATCTGTTTATTAAACTGCATCATTCCTCTCTCTGAACGGAAGAATTTCCTAGTGTGCGGCATCTTGTCACCTGAATGAGATACAGACAAGACAGCAAAGCACTATAGTAAATAATAATAAACAAAAATCCTCCAGAGCACTAGTGCTGGTCAAAACACCAAAGCATACCTCTAAACCTTGATTATACTTTTGCGTCTGTGAGCCTGCTAGGGACCACTTGGGTCCGTGTGACATAAATTTCGTCATGACAGAGTGAGTGTGAAGGTCTGTGCAGATGCGTGCATGCTTGTGGGGTTTTGGTGACCATAAAGACTTGTCCAGAGAGAATTAACATTTCAATGCACCAACTACGCATGCACCCCAGGCTGTGGACTTCAAGCAGTCTTCAAAGAAGTATGTCCATGTCTGCAATGGAGTATAATCAAGGCTTTACATTTTCAGCTGTGCAGCAGCGCACTTACCACATTAAGCCTTCATTATACTCTGTTGCAGACACAGACAGCTGGAGACCCGATGGCCGAGTAGCCATTCCTGTTGTACTTCTTTGAAGTCTGCTGCCTGGGGCGCATGCGTAATTGGTGCATTGTAATGTAAATTCTCCGGGGATGAGTCTGTGTGGTCACAGAACAGGGAGGCACACAGACATCTACACGGGCCCTCACACTCACCGACTGATGACAAAATTAACATCACTCAGACCCAAGGGGACCCTAGCAGACGTGTAGATGCAGAAAGTATAATCAAGGCTTTACTGAGAAAATGCAGGTTATGCAAGTAATCCCGTTCTTATTAATATGCACACAGTATGTAAGAAATCAGTAATCTCCCCATATCCTCACCACACCTGACACTTGATTAGCCCATTCTATTACTTGTTTGTAGTGCTTGTCATACACACCCATGCTTATGCATGTAAAAAGCTGATTAGAATCCCACTTATGATATACAGTGGCTAAGGAAGTGGTGTCGTCCAGAACCCTAAGGCCTTTGCTTTGACAGTTTTCCTGTTATTGGAGAAAGCTGACTGTCACCTCTGTATGCACTTTAAATGCATTGACTATCTGTTTAGGCTTATGTCATCATTTTTCAAAGGCTTTGTTTTCCTTATCTCAGCTAAAATGCATGGTCAAATATTTTACCCACCCCGGACACTGTTTTCCAAAACTACTTTTTTAGGGCTTTATAAAATGATTAGTTCTAGTGCTACTTGGAAGGAGTGTATGTTGCAATTCTAAATAGTCAGCAATGGCCATTTTATTTGTGTCATATATTTGTATGTTTCTACCTTCAAACAGTCATTAAAATGTTTAAAATGTAATTAGTAAGATGTTATTTATCTAAATGTTTAACCATAAATGAGGTTTTGATTAAAAATGTTGTGATCTTCTTGTGCGGTTCGTTTGATGGGCTGTTTGAAGTCCAGAGTTTAGCTCTGCAGGACAATAGCATTGTGAGTCATAACTAGCATGGATGCAGAGGAAAGTCATAACGGCACAAAATAACCTTATTTGGCATGCGGTTCAAGAGGCGTATACAGTAATGACCTTTATTTATTTATATTATCTGCAATGTTATTTAAATGCCTGAACAATAAGAATTATTTTCGGTAACTTGATTTCAGTACATTTATGTTTTGGGATTGTTGTTTAGGATTGTTGGACATTAGCATGAGAGACTTTGATAGAATTGAGAGCTTTATGTTGTAAATCTTTATCTCCATTCATCTTTTATTTTTTGTTTGTTTGTTTTTATGGCATCTGAAGAAGAGAGAGAAAGTTCAAATTAAACCCTCAAAGACATCAGCATGACGTGTGGCTACCGTTTCGCTGGACCCATAAAACTGCAGTTTGTGTTAATTACAGTTTTGCCTGGAATACGACAAATAAAACCTTTGAATCCTGAATTTAATTAAGTCTTGGGAAGCTATGTAAAAGATAGTGCTAAAAGATAATGTGACGTGATCTACTCATTAAAAAAAGACAGAGTGCACATAGAAGCAAAAAGGGGAAAAAACAGGAGAGAGAGAAGTAAATATTTGGAAAGAAAAAGTGAGAATTAAAATTACAAAAATGGTAAAACAAATCTCACAGAGCACTCTGCAGAGGTGCAGTGCAGACAATACAGAGAAAAGAAAAAAAAAGACAATAAAGACAAAGAAAGGGAGAGAAGGAAAACCACAAAAAGGGCATTGTGAAAAATGTTCCCTTTCTTTTCAGAGTGTTGGCCAGCCAGAAATCTGATAAGTGCTTATCCTCCAAAGCACTCCCTCCTCTGCCACCTTGACAGATTTAAGGGAAAACACGGGGCGCAGTGTTTATCACCCCATTGCCGTCATTAGGAATCACACAGATTAGCCTTGACATTCTCACAGATGAGAAGGCTAACAAAGGCAGCGCGCTATTAGCATGCTAATGCACATCAAAAGAGTTCAGAGTGGGCCTTTCATCTAGGCTTAAAGCCTCTATTCTGGTAAAAAGCGCACAGATAATACATTTCTAACTCACCTGTGAACATGACTGTGTACCTGAATGTGTGTATGTGCTCTCTGTCTCTGACGCTCCGTGTGTGTGTAGGTGTGTGTGTGTGTGTATGCTCAGGTGGTTTTACAGAGCCAGTAAATGAGGCTTCGTTTGAGCTACTTAGCAGTGACAGAGACAATGCTTAAAAAGACTAAAAGACAAAAATGCTCAACTGTTTGCCACTATCTCTTTTCAGTGGTCATTAGACAGGGAAATCTTTCATTATTTGCATGCCACTGCTGCTTGTTAGTCTGCCTTATATTCTCTCACAAGATGGCAGTGTACCGCCTTGGATTCTTTGCTCCAGAGAGAGACAGCCCGTGCTTCTGGACACGATCAAGACTCTTTGTTTGGACTTTGAAGGGAGAGGTATAAGTCGAAGCATACAAAAGCTGATAGTAGCGTCTTTCAATCCTAATAATGTGCTGCAAAGAGTTGTACGTGGTCTTATTGATTGGACAACTTGGGCTGAATGAGAAACAATGGCTTTGGTGAGAAAGTCTCTATGTGTGTGTGTGTGTGTGTGTGTAGCCTTGAAGAGCGCGTATCCCATTGAGTGGATTCCTTTGTGCGTGTATGCACAGACATGGACATAGTATTTATGTGGATACACATGTGCTTCAATTGTATTTTGAGTGAAACGCAAGCACCATTGTCTCATGTTACTTTGCATTGATAATTTCAGCTTCATCCTTTGTTCATGCAGCTGCATCGTTTGTTGAAAATGAGGACAACCCGCCTCAAATCCCCTGCTACCCTCACACTGCTGTAAAAAAAAGGAAAAAAAGGAAGAGGGTGGCATATTAAAAAGGCCTCAACATGCAATTCTTTTACTGTGAGTTTAATCCTATGCCTATTTCTCATTTTCAAGGATAAGCGGGCATTAAAGCCTTTAGTCAAATGAGTCCATTATTTAGGCCTTTTAACGAGAATCCATGCATTTGAACATATCTTCAGAGGCTCTTCACAAAGAGCATGTGATCCATATTGGTTCAGAATGGTGCTGATAGACAACTAGATGGCAAGTATCCGGATATACATCAAACCAGCAAGATAAGGCAATCTCTTGGGAAAGATCAAATAGGACAGCCTGAAAGGGCCAGCTGTCTAAATGGTAGCTACTCAAATCAAGATCGGCACATTATCGTCAGAGTAATGAAACCTGAGTAGTGTTTGTAGGGTCTGGAGGGGAGCTCAAAACAAATATGGAGGTGCATTTTCTACTCTAAATATTAATACAAGGGGACGACAATGTAAAATTACTGATATGACAAGCATCAAAATTAAAGCCATTTAAAGTGGAATGACACTGAGAGTGGATCAGACCAACAGGAAGTCAGGTACAGGAATTAAATCCCTTGTTCAAACTCTATACTCACCTGTAAGAGAGGCATAAAACAGTTTTTGTCATAACTGTCATACAAAAAGCTCCACTTTCACAATTTTAGTTATGTTACATTTGACTGTTTATCTCTATAATTTATCATTCTTTATGGCTTTAATGGAAGTTTGAGTTCTCAGAGAACAAGGTTAGTGGAAGTGAGTAATAATGAAAAAGATTAGGAAGCAGTATTGCAAGTAGAGGTGAAGGCTGTGCTGGTGGCATCTCTCGTTGATGAAGATGATTGCTCAGGACATCAGCTGCCAGAGCATTTAAGAATTTACCTTCCAACTCATTTGTTCAACTAATATCAGGTGGAATTTCCCAGAACTGGTAAGGTGAATACTGATGCTTGTCAAAGGCTCGTTAAAGACAACAGAGCAGGGGCCATGAGAACGTTTTCCATTCCACTTAGGCCCCCTTAAATAAACATAAACGGAACAAGTCATTTGTGGTGTTTGTGTACAATCAAGTCACCTTGAAGTCATTCATTTTTTTGGTATAAATAACCTTAATCAAATATTATTCAATAGTCTCTTCTCAAAGATTCCAACAATTTATACTAACACAAATGGTAAGAAATTGTGAAATAAGTTGTTTCTGTTCAATTGAGTCTTGCTTCTTTTCCTGGCTATAGTTGTATTGATCAGCCTGAGGTCATTGGCCTTAACATAATGCAGAGAGCGATGTCCATATGGGTTGGCTAGTGCCCAGCATAACTCTCCTAACTGTGAAGATTGACCACTGCTGCCCAGTCTTTAAGTTCTGTCAGCCACTGATTGATGCCCTTCGAGGAGCAATCCAGCAGCAGTTCGGACCCATGCTTGCTGACCCTGAACTGATTGCTGGAGCTGTTGAGCAGTTCTTCTGACAAAGTACTACATCCTCAGCAAGCAATGAGAACATACTGCAACTGAGTAAATAATTTCAATTACTTGTCAAATTGCCAGCTTTTGAAGGTAAAAAAAAAATAAAAATACACGGTTTTGTTACAAAGAATAGCTGATCACAGACAAATCTTGCTCTCATAGTTTACCAACAATGTAAATAAGTTTTCACTTACATTTGATCCAAAAACAAAATGGACTGGATGCATATCTGTTTTTTCTATGTCATTAAGGAGGAAATTGTCACTGCTCCATAATGGTCTTATCTTGCAATTGGTTCAGACATTGTATTGTTTTTACGACAATACCACAGTGATGTCAATATCTTTCATTTCTAGTTCAGTCATTAGATGAATTATGGAACGTTTCCTTTATCTGGGAGTAATTTCAATTGTGTTTAGGCTTGGATTGTGTCAAGGCCAATTTGGACTGGTAGCAAGTGCATCTCAAAAGACAATTAGTTTGGTGTCACCAAAAGTGCAGCACATTGATACTACATTGATACTTACCACTCAGCTACTACCATGGATGTTTTCTAGTCAGGCCTCACAGTGTGTAAGTTGGTGCTTAAGCCCACACACCGTTACCTGCCACAGCAGCCTACAAAAGCCTTCTCAGTGCAGCAGGAAAGATTTTCTCTCCTAAAAGAGCAACACTTAAATCTAAAACCTTTGAAACGCTTTTTTTCCCTGATGTTGAACAAGACATTCTGACAGACACACTAACAACATGTGAAATGAAAGAAATGATGGGAAACAAGCGATAGCTCTATAGAGGTTGACACTCAGGTCTTCTCCCTTTAGTGGCTGCCACAGGCGCTCATCCTCCTCCATCTCACCCTATCCCGAGTGTCCTCCTCTGTTGCACCAACCCTCTACATATTGTCCTTTACTACATCCATGAATATTTCCTGTGGACTGCCTCTTTTTTTCCTATCTGGCAGATCGCCTCTTCCTCCTCTGCACATGTCCAAACCATCTCTAATTTTGTCTCAACCTGAACTATCCCGCTGATACACTCATTTCTCATCGTGTCCATTCTGGTCACTCCCAATGAAAGTCTTACATCTTCAAATCTGCCACTTCCAGCTCGGCCTCTCGTCTTTTTGTCAGGGCCACTGTGTCCAAACCGTACATCATATCAGGTCTCACTAAGATCTTGTAAACCTTTCACTCTTGCTGCTATCCCTCTGTCACAAATCAACCCTGACACTCTTCTCGCCCCACTCCACCCTGCCTGTACTCTCTTCTTCCGCTCTGTTGGATTGTCAACCCCAAGTATTTCAAATTATCTACCTTTAATACCGCTACTTCCTGCAGCTCCCTTTAATATTGAAACTATTGTTGGGGACTGAAAATATTGTTTACTATAGTGACAGTTGAATATACAGTAGTTAGGAACTATGGAACTGGAGCGTTTGATAACCTGCAGTTGACATGTGTGCAGTTTAATGTACTAAATGATGTACAAATACTGCTCATTGCTGACAGTCTTCTGTAAAATGAGAATTAAGGTCAGACTGGATATCACAACAACCTCTTATCTCCTGCAAGAACGTTCCAGCAAAGTATAATATTTATATTGTGGGATATGTTAAAATCCCATTTAGGACCTGTGTTCGTCCCAAGGTTTAAAGGTGATTTGTTTCAAACTCCCTTTTATAAACAGAGAATTGCATATGTTAAATACTACAATAAATAAACTGCAATGGTGTGTGTTAGATAACTGTTTTACAGTCAAATAAAAGGCATTATCAGTTACTTTGCTTTATGGTATTTCAGAACATTAAAAAATAAATTTCATTCTGACTCACAGAATCATAAGTCCAAGGGTGCAATATGTCATAGAAGGTAAACACATTAAGAACAGTAACCTTTCAGATAATTGATATGAAATTGTTTGCCAGTTTGCCCTTAGAATCATCTGCAGCGTTCTTCATTAAAATGGTACAGCCTGTACAGCTTTATTTCTTTTCTTTTTCTTTTCTTTTTTTTTGTTTTGTTTTGATCACAATGTACATAAAGTAAGGACATGTAATGATAGTTTAGACCATTGTGTTAAGTGGAAAAACAAATGTTCTTTTCCCCTGAAGACTACCTGTGTCTGTATTTGGACTCCAGCAAGTTTCAGTAGCATGAATACATACCAGGGATAAAGAGGAGCTGGCCACAGGAGCAGATGTTTTTATAGCACATTAACCAATGCTCATGTTAGCTACCTATATGTGAACTACACGTTGGTATCTCAGTCAAATAGAAACTTTCAAATGCTGAATATTATGAGGAGGTAAATAATTTAGTATAAATTGACAAATGCAATATGATTTTGTTATAAAAAGGTAAAAACATCTTGGATTACTGTCTGTGATTCAAGATGTTTTATAGCAACGAGAAACGACAGAGAAACTAGACATCCTAGCTAGGATATACCCACACAGAGAGTTGGTGCTTCTGAGGCTGTTTCTATAAATATAAGAAAAGAGAAAAATCCTCCTTCGAAAAATGTTATAGTTGCAGAGTGAGTCCATATTTCTCAGCACAAAAAGCAAAAATTTAAGCTTAAGACTTTAAGCCAAGAGACACAGCAAGCTGTAAGGTTGCCTTTAAAAGATGGTCCACTGTGGAAAAGCAGGTGACCTCCATTAAAGAAAGTGAAGCCCTATACAGATAAATATAGAAAGGTGAGCGATAAAGGGGATAAACCTGCAGTATTATAGAAAACAAGAGAGAAGAATGAGAGACTGAGCAGGACCCAGAGCAAAAGGAGGGATTGTAAGGGGAACATTTTGTTTTTCTTGGTGTGATATGATCTGTCTGCCACATATCACCTTCCTGATTGTGAGACTCTAAGCTCTTTATAAGACCATCTTAACATCTTGTTTACTCCTTGTCTTTGTGTCTTTCTCTTTTGTCTTCTTCTATTTTGCCCAAGAAGCCCACCACCTAACTGCTAGTCAACTGTCATCAATCTAGACCCAAGTACAAAAGTATTGACTTTTCCTTGTCAGGCTCTGCAGATAGATGCTGGCTTATTATTTTGGTTCAGCCCCCAAATATTGAGACACACAGTCCAGGGACTCTTGGCTCTATTGATTTACCATTAAAAGGCTGGCTAGCCTTTGGCTGTGTGTCCTGTGGAGTGTAAAAAGGCAAAACACACACATACACACACACCGGCATTGATGGTGAAAACAGTTTCCGTCCTGCATTCTCTGAAGCACTTGACCTTTCTGCTGGACAGGGTTTACCTCTCCACATGCTGAAGGAGCTCTTGAAGAGCGTCTTCTGCTTCCTGGAAGTACAGAGTGTCCTCAGTATTTACACGGACTCTCTTTTCATCAGCGCTCAAGTGCCTGTAGTTACAAGGTAATGTGACTATGTAGTGACAGTCACCTAGTCAATATCATACTCACCTCTGAAAATTCTCATCTTTGTAGGACTCGTGCAGCAAAAAATTCATGTGTATTATTCCTTCTTTCCATCTTACAATATGATATGTCTGAACTTTAAACAAAAGGGGAACCTTTATTATGGCTGATACAAGGTGGCAAGACAAAACAGCAAAACCTAAACTGGGGAGACTAAGAACTGAGACTCAACTATAATAACGACGAGACTATCACTGTGACGACATGGAGGTAGGTAATACAGACGACGCGACACTGAACACAGGAAGACAGAGGACTTAAATACGCACATGAGGAGATCTGGGGCAGTGGAAACACACAAGGCTGCCTAGAATGAACATAACAACATCACAGAGGAAGAGTAAAACTCATTGACCACAGAAACATGAAACTTCTTTAAAATTAAACAGGAAATATAATGAGACAGACAGACATGACTGCCCAAACTGTGACAAATTAAAAAGTTTGGTTGGCTTTGATATAAACTGGGAACATGTCATTGAAAAGCAGTGAAATAGCTGACCTTGCATATCGTGCCTCACATGTTTGCTCTCTTTGCAGGCACTGCCATACTTTTTATGCATTGTCACTTTGAAGCTTTCAGAAAGATTTAACGTAACAAGTTGTAATAAATAAACAACACTGTATTATTCCTTCTTTTCATCTTACAATATGAAATGTCTTTACAGAAATTACACACTCAATTCTTTCATTAATTATTACATTAACATTTAATATTTTTACAACATTTCTGGATGTGATTGCATTGACAAAAGAAAAAAAGAACCTAATTATGTCGAGAAAAGTCATCGTCATTTAAACAGCTTTGTTTTTGTGAACAGATATAAAAAAAATAGCATCCTATGGACATGGCGTTGCATCATGGTTTATTCATATTTCTTTACGTCTTTCTAGGTAAATTACCATTTCTTATAATTGTAAATTATTTTGCTCATGTGTGAGTAATATTAGCCTTCTACAACATAAACTGCAACGGTTTTTCAGAGGTGGCTAAAATAAAAATAAAAACAAGGAAAAGAAATAATACTTGAGTGGTCAATACCTTGAAATGAATTACTGACCTTAGAGTGTGGGTAGAAGAATTTATAGTTTGGTGCCTAGCCACAGTTTGAACTGACTCCTTCATAATGGACAGTGCAGCATGAAATTATATGTGAAAAGCTTAGACTGTGGTGACATGACAGGCAACATTTCCTTATGAGTGACATGCTATATAATTTAAAAGTTTTGTTTTGTGTTGATTAGTGGTACCAAAACAAAATGACCTGCTGATCTTAACACTAAATTGCAGGGACACATTAGCGATCCATTCTAATAAACAAGGTCAAAACAGGAAAGAAAGAAAAAATAATGCATTCAATAAAAACACTTAATTTGGAAAAAATACAAAGTATGCTAAGCTAATCTAAAATTGATTTACTTCACCATTTTATCTTATCTGCCATATTTTACCTAATGCCTTAATGTCAACAGGAGTGAAAATAAATTGAAACAAATGAAATTTGGTATCATGACTCATAATAACATGGTAATGAGCCTATGTGCTCACTGGTGGAATCGTCATAATTCTAACTAAACTGATTACACCAAAGATTGCCTCTGTGTGCAAGGTGAGTACAATGTACAGTATAGACACACTGTAAGATGACCATAGGGCAGCTGTTGCTCAGGTGGCAAAGCAGGTCATCCACCAACCTAAAGTCATGCTGGATTGAGCAGGCAATTGACACACTGCAAGTTCCATGTTACATGCAGAATGCTGAAGTCTCTTTGGGCAAGATGCTAAACCCCACATCACCCCCAGTGAATATAATATACTATGATCCATACTGGGACAGATTATAGTCTTTATGTATATGCATAATGTATGTAAATGCACAAATGTGTCCTCAACAAATGCCATGTACTAATCAGTGATTCAGTAGCTTTAACACACAATGTATAATTCTAACAATGATTTACAACCTGAAGTAAGTAATTAATTAGCAAAAAATTCCTCCATCAACACACTGACAACTTTGTAAACAAATGACCTCCTCGCATAAAAAATGTATAAAAATTGTCTCAGTTGTTCAACGGCGGCAGCGGCAGCAAACAATGCAAGAAGACAGTTGTGTTTCATGTTTGTGTAACCGTGGCTCCAAATTACTCCTGCTTTTTCAGTATTTTGATAATACTAATGTTAATGACTGTGTCAGTGAGTATTATAGGAAATGCTGCAGAGAAAAAAAGGTAAAATCACAGTCTGGTTCCTGAATTATTCAGCTGTGAGACAGTTATAAATTACTTTTTATGAATGTTAAATGAATAAAAGCAACAATAGCACAAATAGAACAGATGAATACAATAGGTCCCTTTCCTCACAGTCAGTCCTCAAAAACACTAAAACAAGTAAACAAAATAAAACAAACCCCTTCCGGCAGCCAGAAAGTGGCTGATGCACAGGCTGACCAGCAATGCTTAGTACTGTTGGAATCTGTAAAAACCCAAGGGAGACCAACCCTGCTATCGCTACAACATGAGGTTGATCTATGGGCCTTTTAATCCTAACAGTGCAGTTATGTGGATTTTATTGACAGTTTGATGCATATGAGTCCTACAACACAGAAATAGATTGAAGCCAACAAAATAACCGTGATTATGTTGTCTGTTACTGTAAGTAACACAAAAGCCTTTTAGATATTTTATGATGTGATAATGAAACCGTTAAACTGTGTGAAATAAGAGAAAGTGAAAGTGAATAAGGAAAAATGTTCTCAGTCACATTTAACGTTATATTTTAGATCATTTCAACAGATGTTTGAGATTCAAGTATGTTTTATTATAAAATTGCACATATGAGGTTTAACTTTTTCAGGGTTTTGGTGGGTCTGCAGCCTATACCAGTTCACTACTCCCTCACCGGGAAAACACAGAGAGACCTATGGCCAATTTGAATCATGAATAACATACATGTTTTTGAATTGTAGAGAACACCCTCATTGGGAGAACATGCAAACTCCAGACAGGAAGGCCTCAGCTGCCCGTCACGTTCAATACTAGGATCTCCCTGCTGTGAGGCGACTACTGCGCCACTGTGCTTCTTTTAAAAAAAAAATATTTTAATAAAAAAAAAAAAAGGAATAATAAAAAAAAAAAAAAA
>VURO01022810.1:2184-14272 GCA_015108175.1 Pelvicachromis taeniatus
ATCAGTTTATTTTGAAAAATCCCAACAGGATCTTCTGCTTTATTGCGAAAGGTTTATGTGGAAAATAAACAAGCTCAGAGATACAGAGATAGGCTGATCATATTTAAGATTGAAGCATTAATTAATGGTCAGACTTTTTTAAGCAGTGTTGTAGGAATGGGGTCTAAAAGACACACTGATGGTTTGGAGGAAGTGATTACTGGGCGTTAACTCAGAAACCAGTTTGAGAAAAAGAGTCTAAATAAATGTCAATGGTGTTGAAATTAGCTGTACAAGATGTTACGTCTGTGAGATGGTTATGAGTATTTTAATAATTTAATCTAAGAGTTAAGATTTTATTTGTGAAGAGGTTCATACAAGCACACAGGTTAGGGTTAAAGGAATGCTTGGTTCAACAGACCTTTGACTTTTTGTCAGACTAGCTACAGTACTGCAGAGAACCATTATTCTTATTAAATTAAGAATTATTATTTTCACTTTTGATACTTTATGCACAATTTTTCAGTAATAAAGTTTTATGTATTGTGAGGTTTTTTGTGATGTTTAATTGCCTCTTTTCCTGAAGGAATGGTATGACAAATCCCTCTACCAATTTTTTTGTTGTTGTAATAGTATAGTAGTTGTTGTTATAGTAGTTAACTATAAAGATATTAAAATGTTACAATTTTTCAGCCAGGGAAGAGTGCAGTGGTTATGATGTCCATTCAGAGTGCAGACACACCGCACAAATGATCTGTTTTAAATTTGTTTCATTTTATCTGGTTAAATATGAAAGTAGTTGATTGAGATGATTTTGTTATTTTGTTTTTGTTTGTATTGGAATGGGGGTGGGGTGGGGTGGTCATTGTCTCTGCTGCCTTTCTGTTGAAGTCCCCACTTGCTACTGTGTGGCATGCTTTGGCCTTGCATACTAATCGCTCATAAAAGTATTAAAGAAATCCTTCTCCAAAGAAATGACAGGCTCATCAATAGTCACTGCCTCTGGGCAACATTTTGCGAATTATAACAATATCTCAATTATAACTTGCTGTAGATATTTTTCTCTTTGGGAATGAAGGATTTCTCGACTGCCTGACAGATGTAATTGGAGAATTTGTCAAATAGCAGCTGCGTAGCAGCCAGATTGTGGAGCCAAATGCAGGACACAAGAAGTAAAGAGTAATTCAAAGGAGACACATTGCTACGAGGGACAGTCAGACAATATATACACACACAGGATAACAAGTGAAGGAGTAACCGGTGGAAACAAAGCTGAGGATAACTAATTACTCAAGAGGAAGTTGAATTTAACAGAAGACAGAGAGAACAACCATTATCAAACCTAAACAGGAAGAGAGACACAGCTGAACAGGGAGACAAGACCAGACAACAGAATGGTAACACAAAAGTGGAGTAACAAAATGAACCTAATGATCTCCGGAACTGAAGCTAAGAACTGAAGGCAGGAAAAAAACAACACCATAAGGAACTTTTATAAAGCAACAAACGGGACACGTAACACAAAAAAATAATGGTATAGACGGAAAGCTAAATTCCAAAAAATTAGAACCCTAATCCAAAGATACCTGCACCACTTGGTCCTGACTAGTATCAGGAGAGAAGACAGCCCTACCAAAGGTAAATGTGAGCGTGATCTTATTACTCACGAGACAAAAAAGTTAGTAAGTAAATGATGACAAGTTAGCTAAATGCTAAAATCTGGTTTATACAAACCGATGACATCTTTTTGTGTCCCTTTATAAGTTGGCACATGTTTTTGGTTTGGCTTGTGGGTTTTTTTGGTTCACAGTTTAGTGAAAGTTAGGATTCAAATTTGTGTTTTTGTTCTTTTCAAATAGTGACAATGCTTGTGACTAACTATGGTAGCTATAACTGTTGGACTAGGGTAACTTATATATTCAAATTTTGTTTTGAGGTTGGACATGAGTGATTGTTGTGTTTATAGCAGTAACTTTGCAAAAGCTTTTCAAAGGATGAGGTCAGTAGTCAGTAGTATTTGACCTTCCTCTCCTCCTCTTTGAGGTGACGGAAGAACAGCAGGTTCCAGGGTGGAACGCTGGTTTGAGCACGGAATCAAGGAGGCCATTTAAGGTGAAAAGGGAAAGACCATCTCTGAATCGAGGAGGGGGCCTAAGGGTACATCTGTACATCTATTTTCAGAGTTTTAATGAGAGTACTGATAAGTAAAAGCTAAAAACAGTTTTTGACTATGTGGCGGGGCGTGGTTCATGGCGTGGCTGTGGAGGAGGCTGAGACACCTGAGCTCAACCAGCTCATTACGCCTCCCCTGTATAACAGTCTGTACTGGGTCCTGTTGTAGTTCTTGTTGTTTCTTGGTGTTTGTTCGGCTGGGAGCCGAAAAGCTGCATCCTTGTGGAAATTACGACATCTGGAAATAAAAGTGAGTGTTGAAAAGTCTGAATATGTGGTCGTGTTCATCATTGCTGCCACATTGGTGCCAAAACCTTGGAGGCGGCATGGTGGAAAGATGACAATAATATGTTTTTACATGGTCTCCAATCAGCTACTCATATTGTGGTAGACAACTTATTCAATCTTTATTGGGCTGCAAGGTATACAATGCCTTGAAAAATCTTCATATTCAAATTTTTACAGAGGAGTTTGGAAGGGTGGCACAGTGGTGCGGTGATTTGAACTGTTGCCTTACAGCAAGAACACCCTGAGCTCTAATCCACCGTCTGACTGGGACCTTTCTGTGTGGAGTTGATGATGTTGATGAGTCGATGGATGAATAGTTTGAATATTTTTTCAAGGCATTCCACATTTGAAAATGTGATCTGTTTGTTCACTGTTTGTTATTCTACAACTACAGGTTTCTGCATGTGTCTGACACTCCTCTGGCTGGACTATATTGCTTAACTTATGAATGAGTGAATAGAAATAACATGATGGTAGATCCTATTGCTCACAATCGCTTCTCTGTGTAGTCACCATATTGTTATTGTCTTTTCTTTAATACGCCAAACCTTTGCAGATTTGTTAAAAATAGCCTTACATGGTGTTCCACTTCCTCTTTTTCACCAATGACATAAAGAAAATGTTGAACAGGTTGTTGTTATTTTGCATTATGTAAGAACTAAATTTAGATGAAATCTTTTGAAATTGCTGCATTTCCATAAAAGTCTAATAGTTGCGTCCACAAAAGTAACTGTTGAGTCCGATTGTTGTGCTTGATATCACTACCCGAACTGCAGAGATTCCAGAATAAAATGGCTTATAGGGGCTTTCATCAGTCAAAAATGCTCCAAATATACATGACTTTATTCAAAACATTCGTGACACTTCTCTCCAACTCAGAATTAAAATAAATACAGAAAGTAAAGAATAATATCCAGGCAGATTGTTAGCTGACATGAACTTGGCTACCTCTGTGCTTGCAGCTATGGCTAGCTTGGCCCAGATACTTATTCTTTATGTTCTGTACTGTAGAAGGTGGACCAATGTCCCAGTGGACCTTGTTCACTCAGGATAGGTTGCCAGTCTGTTTTGTTGTTTTTGTATATTTACTTGCACTAGAGAGAACATTTAGTAATATAAAGGCTATTTATAAACCAGGACTATTGTCTAAATTTAAGTTTTGTATTCTTTAAACTAACTTTAGTTTGTACTTTTAATTTATATTTTAACTCAAACACAAAAACAAACTGAAACATTTTCATTAATCTGTGCTTTTTTTCTTCATAACCAAGTAATACATTGGATTGGTTTGATTTTTATTATCCAATATTAATGAAGCCCTTAATTTTACTTGTTTTCTTTTTTAAGAATTAACTTTTGAATGTGTTATTTTCTGGGTGTTGTTTAAAGAACATTTATAATAATCACAAATAAAAGTATTATAATTAATTACAAGTAAGTATAAGTACAAGACAAGACAGTTGTATTAAGAGATAATTTTAAGTAGTAGGGAATCAAGTTCTTCAAAATTAATATTTTAAGTTAGACTCTAGGAAAGACATTTTTTTTTGTTTTGACCACATCCAATTAAAATTCTATTTTAATACAAATTAACCAATGTTGTTTCACCTTGTGTAAAAATTTAAAGGTTTTAATGCAATGGGTTTTCCACGCACGTTTCTGTTAAACTCATTTGGGCTAAGAGTGAAGATTTTGGCTAATAACAGCTTATTGAAACTAACGTTTCAAATGTTTATTCAGATTTCCTTTCAGTTTTCATTGATATTCCAAGATTTGTATTCTGGCATATGTATACCAGTTTGAGTAAATCACCACTTTGCTGAAGTTTTTGTGTGCTGTTTCTTTACCTTTTGGACATATTCTTATGTTAAATGTTTTTGACAACATCATTCAACCTTAGAGTAAAACTCTTTTTTTTTGTGCTGCAATTCTTTTTTTTTTCAAGTTCATGTCAATCACATATCTCAACAAGGATAGACAATACTACTAAGAGTACTGTTACTACTACTAATTAAATTTTTATTATCATCATTATTAATAATAATATAAAAAAACATGTTTGGCCTGTAGTGTAACAGAAGCAATATATAAATACTAGTCCTTCCTAGACAGATGACAAATACTAGTGTTCTTTCTTTACAATATGTAATTTTACATTACAAATAGTTTCATTTCACTAAAACACATTCTGTTTTCCCAATTAGCATTCACCACCAGACCCTCTGTTCAGATGATAAAGTTAGGAGCATTATGGTGTAATATAGACATTAATCTCACAAGAAAATGATGTATTGATTTTTGGTGAAGTTGGATCATGAAATGACCTATAATGCATAGTGTAACATATTCCACCGAGACTTTCGTTGCAGCTAAGGAGAAGGTAAGGCTTTAAAGGTGGTACGGTTAAAGCAAATGGTCATATTTAAGTGATATTTAAACTGCTACTAATCAAAATCTGCAGAATATAAATGATTATATCATAAAATCTGCTGTCATTTCTAACTATAGCATTAAGCATTAAGCATGTTTCAAGCTTTTTTAATTAGTAAAATTATTTATGATGCTATAATGTATATATCTATACATTATAGATATATTTAGGTTCCTTTAACACTAGAACCTCCAAAGTTGTCATTTAGACTCTTATGGGGTTTTAAAATCATGTAACATTGACAAAATAAAACCCCCATCATGTCATCTTTCATTAATAATGGAGAGTGGCAAGGGAGGAGACAAAGGTGGGTGGTGTGATAATCAATATAGTGTTATAATATATGGTGTTTCTTATATTGTTGTAGCCAGCTGTGTGGTAAATTTTATAATGTAGTCTGCTCAGTGTATTTTACAGTGAGTGTGTGGAGGTATGTAAGGACAACACAAGCTATGCCAATATTTTACACCAACTTTAATCTTGGCTTCACACAGCACTCAAGGTGCCAAAAACCTAACCCTCTCATTTCCCCTCACACTGGGTGTGAGTGGAGCCCCCTGGTGGTCCACCACACATATCTCCCCTCCAAACACCCAGTAGGGTCTCCTATCAGTCCAGGACCCTGGGCTTAAGCAAACGGCTGGAATGGCTGAACGTGGGAAGTAGAGAACTGGTGGAAGAAGCTCTAGTCTGAGAAGGAGGCTGCTGTGGGCGGTCGGGAAAGGCTGAAGAAAACTTGGGGTCCGTCGGTTGAACGGTGCTCCTAAGGAGAAAACCAGAGTCTGTTAACCCCATGTAAGGTGGGCGGCCACAGCAGGCGTCCTAGGCCGGCTCTACTTGATGTACTTCATGTACTTGCAAGAACATGTACAGGTTTAAGTCTATCAGCACATACAGTCTCCCTACGACCGACCAAAGACCAAAACAAAATGCTTCCGACCCGATTCAAAGACCCTAAACGGGCCATCATACAGGGGACACAGTGGTGTCCTATGGGCATCGTGCCTGACAAAAACAAACTTAGAATTTTCTGATGTCTTTGGGATAAAGGCGGGCAATGGTGCACCAAACTAGGAACGTGAAGCAAGTCCACTTGACGGTGGAGGTACAGCATAAATAAATCGAAGCACGGTGGGGGGCTCTCTGGCAAGAATTTCCGTGGAAACACGGAGGTGCTGACCGTGAACCATTTCAGCCAGGGAAGCGCCAAGATCCAACTGAGTGTGGGCAGCCGGTGAAAACATCGCTGAAGCTCCAAGTAGCCAAGAGAATGTGATCTGCTTCTTGTGCCAGTGAGTGTTTATCCTTCGTGGCCAGCAGCGGGGAGTTGGCGAGGCCAGGTCGCATGGGAGCTGGTAGCTGTCGGAGGAAGAGGTGAGTGAAGAGGAATCCTTCGTCATCCATTCCTAGCAGGGACAGCATGCTCTCCATGAGCTCGAGAGTGGTACCATCATCCAGCCCCAAGAGAGAGAGGAGTTTCTTGGCCCACTCTGCGCCGGAGAGGGAGTAGCACAGCAGCAGCGCCTTGAGAGCGGTGTATTTCCCTTGGGCAGGGGAGTCCCGGAGGTGGGTCATCACACGGCAGGTGGACAGCGGATCCAGCGAGGCCCACCACAAGATGGTATTTCGTGTCGTCGGGGATCGTGAAGCTAAAACTCCGGCGGCTTACCCGCCACAGCAAACGCAGTTGAAGGTGGAGGTCCTGCTCCTGCTTCTAGGCAGGAGCTGGCTTCCTCTTCGGACCTTAGCATGTTTGCCTCAGGGGTCAGAAAGACTAAGTGCCACATAGAGGAAAAGTTGTAATTAAACAATCCTTTATGATTGTAGCACAAAATGGCTAGAAATGTGTCTTTTGAATGGTGTGGAATGGGAGGATCCATCATTTAGTCTTCTATTTCTGCAGATATTAAACATTTTCAAAGGTACCTGTTTATTGCAGCATTTGGGCCATTCTTTTTGGTGGTGTCACACTCAAACCCAAAGACCTGTATAGCACTGTTCCTTATAATTAAACAGGCAATCATTAAATCTTACTTATGCCTGCCTTCCAAGGAAAACATGTGGATAGAATCGCTTTGAAAAATGTGTTGGGATATGAGAATTTTAGAAAAGGAAATCTAGAAAGCTTTTCCATCTAAGAGTGGCCATTAGTTCACTTTAGGCAGAACTGGTAAAAACCTTGGTAAAAACCCAGGAACGAACAACATTAGACCGTAAAAATGTAGCTGAGATTAGTGTGAGATAATAAAGGCAAAGCAATAAAAGGAAGAGTGTGACATAAGATGACTTTGTTGTACAGTGTTCATATTCAAGAGCTTCCACCTGTAAATATACAGATTGAAGGATTTGAAAAATCTGTCTCCACCGAACAGAGATATGAAACTCACTGTTTTTTATCATGTAGGGATTAAAAACATTTTGCAATTTGAAGACTGTGTATGTTGGCAGTTAGCAGTGTGATCACATCCTGTTTTTGTCAATTAGTTATGACTAATTGTTGTCAATATCCAATATATCAATGTCCAATATTCAGCTGACTATTAAACTAATGAAATAGGTTAAAATGACGATGAGTTTGTATCTTCTCTTGTTTTTTTTAGACAATATTTACTTCTATCACCAATTTTCAAGCCTTCCTCTGTTCGTTTCTTTTTTAGCCGAAAAATATAACAAAAATATTAATATTAATAATAATGAATAAATTAATCGCTTTAAAGATGATTTTTTTCTTAGGTTAAGAGAGGTTTGGAGAGTCTATAGATTATATTTCTAAACCTTTTTTTTTCTTAATGTTATTCTGAGTATATCAGTGCAACTCTAACGAGGGAATTTCCCTCCTCTAAATACAAACAAGAATAATGACGATCAGTCATGCACTCACAGAAATAATCATGATGAATAAGAATACATTAAGTCTGCCTCAAAGAGATTGTGTAAACTGTATCTGTTCATATATATGGTAGCTGGAGAACAAAGCCTGCGCAAAATGCAAAAAGCGACTTTGAAGCTCTACAGAAGGCTACCACTAAACTGTGATATGGATTACAAGAATATTCCCACAGCACATATGGTTATTAGTGCATTATTAACTGGCTAATGACTTTTTGTCTTTCTGGCGGTTTGCCATCAGCAGTCCTGTTTTAGGGTGGCACTTCATCGAACAAACACATTTAACTGTGTATCCCTTCTGCTTTATGCATTGGGCTTTGGCTCAAGGAATTATCTGAGCATATTACATTCATAAATAATTTTTGCTTAGCTGCTGGCTTCAAAGTATCATTAATATTCAAATTCTGGACTTTAGTAAACTGCTGTTTCACTCCTCCTCTTGTTTTACAGTGCTGTTGTCAGGTTGAAACTGTGCTAGAGATTTTAAATAATTTGCTGATGCTGAACTATAGAACCAGCAAACAAAATTGTTCTGTGTTGTAAAACAAAAATGTATTATAATGCATCTATTTTTAAAGCTGATGCTTTGTGTTCACTAGTATAAAATGAATGCACTGATCAAGATTTTAGGATCAAGTGGTATTATGTCTTGATGTGGAATGTCATGGTCAAGAGAGCTCTATTGGACTTGGAAACTATGCATTATATGAAAACTACAGAGTTGTAATAGGAGACAAAGATCACAGAATTAGATTGAGAGAAAATGGATTTACCTCTGTAGAGATATCCAGAAAATGTTATTGTAATTGTATTATACTTTCAGCTGCAGATTGTATTATATATATCATATTGTATTATTTCTATATTTTTTTATTTATATAATTTTTCAGTTAAAACTACACTATCATTTAATGGATAAATGAATGAAATTAGAAGATAATGGGATTTTGTTTTACAGTGACAACTGCTAAAAAATGTGGAGACATTTAATTTGTGTGCCTCAACAATATGCAGAGATATTAATAATAGGATATTATTGAAAAATAATATTAATAATAATGAATAACATAATAATAATAATCATTAACACTGGAGGACAACATGGAGGAAACCCAGAGGCAAGCACTTCAAGTCTATTATCAGAGCTCCATTACTATTGAGCTTTTCATACGTACCTAAAAATAGTCCCTGCAAGGTCTCACATTTTGACACAAGAGATTAAAGCTGTTTCATTTTTGAATTTACAACATGCACACTTCATGACGTATATTTTTATATTTTATATTTATATTTTCAGGGTTATCACTGAAACAGCATAGCCATAACAAGTGTAATTTCTGACTATCCTAAAAATGCTCATCATGCAAACTCACTTTTTCACTAAACTTTAACATCAAAAGGTCATATCTACTAAAAGAAAAACGAGTCTGTCTGAGTGTAAAGGACACTCAGACAGTGACTAGATAAATGTGTGTAAATCCAAAGAAGCATTTGTACTGAATGCTAGCTGTTGTGTACAGGTAGCTGAAAAGCTAAACCTGCTTAATATATATCACCAGGGATATATATATTAATCACCAGGGAATGTCGCATAAAAAGAGATAAAAGAGGCAAAACCATGTGTCTGGTGGTTTTGCTTTGTTTTCTTACCCATAAATTGGTTGCTGTATTTCTTTTGCACCTCGCTCCTATTTTGTAGTGCTAGCTACGTGCTGTAGCTAGCACTACAAAATAGGAGCGAGGTGCAAAAGGAACAAAAGCATAAGGGACTAATGTTTTTTATGTAGCAGATAATTTCAAACGCAGCGTGCAATCTGCTGAACATCATCAGCAAACACAAACTGTTTGCATCTACAGTTTGTCACAGGGAGGGAAAAGAAAGAGCTAACTTCACTCAGAGATGAAGAAAGATAAGAAAGACAGGAGAGGAGAGGAAGAAGAGAGGTTAGATTTAAAGTAAGGACTGATCAGTGGTTTTTGAAAAACTGGAAATTTAAAGCTTACAGGTAGACTAACTGTGTTATTTAAAGGTTGCATGAACACATTCTGCAACTTAGTGCACAACAAACCAGTTTGCAGTAATGTGATGAGTTTAAAATAAAGCATTGTGTTGGACTGGTGCACAGTGTCTGTGGTGCTCCTGGTCACAGTTAGTTTACAAAATAGCTGAATTTGAAGTGCAGCTAATGATACTTAATTATTCACTGAATTCCAGCTTCACCTGCAGCTGGACACACCTGCTTACATCTCGTCAGAGCACCTCAGAGCAGCAGTAGCCCGGATCAGTCAATCCCAGCCTGTAGAAAACCTGCTGCAGCCCACAATAGAAACTGTGACTTTTTCCCCCACGCTGAGCCACTGCAGGTGATTTTAGGGTTCTGCCACCTGCTGAATCCTACATTTACCCCTAACTGCACTCATTTTCTGTTTTGGGGTAAAGTCACTCTTTATAATGTAGGTAACAGAAAATGAAGCTATTTTTTAATGTTCACTCCTTGTCTCTGCTCATGTTCTACTTCAGTGATTCAGCTCAGGGCATTTATTAGAATTGAAATTAAAACTTAAGTAAAGTTTGTATTCTCATTCATTAATATTATTTTATTATTACATTAATATAGCACAAGGTACAGCTAGCTTTGCAAAAAATAGCCGGTAGAAACATCCTCCAAAGAGCTACTTTATACTTTTTTACTTTGAGTACATTTCAGAGCCTGTACTTTTTCACTTCAATTCAGTAAAGAAGTTGAATGAATACTTCAACTTTTACTGGAGTATTTTTAAACACTAGTATTTGTACTTCTACTAGTAGTACAGAATGTCTGTATGTCTTTCGCCGCCTCTGACTTTCTCTTCCTTAAAAGTTGAAAATTCCACACTGTACCCTTGTCCCATAATCGACAATGGCATCTTCATGCACTGATCTGAGAGATAACTGCTGTTGATGTTGTAGTGCAGCGTGGCCACACCACTCCTTTGTTTATGTTCAAAACCAAAATGTGAAAAATGAAACATGTCTGTTAGTTAATGAACAAACCCATGTAAAATGACAGAAACTTCACTTCTTTTACTGCCATTTTTATGTTTTACAAATTTTAGATATGTATTTATAGCATAAAAATAGAATTTTATTTTTTTATTTTTATCTTTTAAATTAAATGTAGCATATTTGGGAAATTATGTTAAACTTGAAATTTCATTCCACTTTCTGTGCAATTGTCAGGAGAAGAAAGAATTTACAAGCAACAAGCTTACATCCTTCACTATGCTTTTGATAGCTTGATGTTTGTTTATATATGATATTTTGTTGCGAGACATTGATTTCAGTGGCAGCTTCCATACCCACAGCTTTGTGCTGTGGCTCATATGCACATTCATGAATGAGTCTTCTTTAACTGGCTTGTGTCGTTACCCTCTCGCTTCAGTCTTAAAACACAGATTTTGTGATTTATCACTTTGCAATCAGGTTCAAAATCTTTTAACTTTGGAGTCAAATAGTTGTTGGTGATTGATTTGCCAAAGTTTTTCAAATATTGGGAAAAAATGAAAGTGAACAGTAGTGCCCATTGAAGTGTGTAATGTTATTGTAAAATGTAATGGATGTTTTTTGTTTCTTTACCTTATACTGGTATTGTGCTTTCATCCACATTCACCTGAGGAATGAGAGCTGAAGATGTTGCCACAAGCTCCTCCCCTTGGATTCACATAAGATCTGTTAGCTAGAAAAAGAAAGCTGCAGTCTTCAAACAACATTTCTAGAACTCAGAACTTTCTTCTTTCTTTTCTTTTTGCTTGCTGTCTTACTGTTTCACCAACATACAGTGTTACTGTCAGTGTGTAATTTACTATATAGTACCAAAACCAAATAAACTTTAATAAAAACTAGTGTGCTAGGCCAATATGACAATATTGACACTTGGGTCAATAAATAAAGACAACATGAACATTTATTTTGGAGAGACAAGATTCGGTTAGAAGTAATTAAGAGGAGCCATATGGACACATTTCGTATTTGATCCCAAGGAAAATAAAATGCTTTGTAAACCACGAGGAGCGACTCTTACCAGTACAAACACAACAAACTATTATACTTTTATATTTTAGTCAAATTAATCAACTTTAGAATTAGTATGGTGTAATCTTATCATATTCAATAGACTAACAACTAGAATTAGACTAAAAGAATATAGATGGGTAATTATGACTAAAACGAAAAAGGTGAAGGATGCTCAGTTCATCCTGGGAAGCCCTAAGCTGCCTAGGCTTACTGCAGTGTGACTGGGGGGGGGGGGGGGGGGGGGGGGGGGGGGGGTGGGGGGGGGGACTGAGCGC
>VURO01022810.1:18400-28535 GCA_015108175.1 Pelvicachromis taeniatus
ACAATCAGTGTGTGTGTGTGTGTGTGTGTGTGTGTGTGTGTGTGTGTGTGTGTGTGTGTGTGAGTGTGTAAAAATCGCTTCTGTATACGTGTACAGCGATGTTCTGATCAATCATCAGGATAGCACGTATGCGTACATTACATGTACAATAAACTGATATTCTCTAGCTTAGCCCTTCATATGTTGTGGAACATATTGTAGGCTATCCTCTTTATACTTTGATTTTCCCTCAGGAAAACCCCAGCCCCATCAAAAAATGGAGACGGTTTTCAGGGGTAAAAGATAATGAATTGTATTATTATTAAATGAAAGTACTTATAATAGCAGGTTCGCATCAAGTCACTTGATACCCCGACATCTATGATCTCAGAATCAGAAGACTTTATTCATCCCTAAGGAAATGATGTGGGTTACAGTTGCTCCAAACAGTAACAGACTAAACTATTTAAACAATACAATATGATACAGATTTTACAAATTTAAGAAATAGCACTAATATATACAAATCACTCAATTATAAATATCAAGATGTAACAGAGGTGATTATAAATAAATATCACGAATATAGAAATCTCTGCAAAACATGGCTGGTAATGATCGAATAAATGAAGTGACAGATTCTGACTGATTACACTTTATATATGTACATGTATATATATATACATGTACATACTACAAGAACTCAAACTATATATATATATATATATAGTTTGAGTTCTTGTAGTATGTGAAACAATATATACAGTATGTCCTGTTGCCAGCTATGGGAAGTGGGGCATGGGGAACTTTCATTTGGTCTTAGTGAACATTAAGAGGAAACTAATTTACCAGCTCTTGTTATTCAGGTCTTCACTGGCTAAAGGCAGCATCTTATCAAAATACCTCAGAACAATAATGGGGACACACTGTATACATTTGGGAATACTGTCCTTTTGTTTGTGTACAAATTTAGTCGTTTTTGCAGTATGGGATATAACAAGCATCTGGCTTTGTATCATAAATTGACAGTGCAACACTTAGTTGACTTTTCTTCTTTGAATTCCAGCTGCCAAGCATTTATTTGCAATACATCGACAGTATAGACTAAATGCACACTTCATAAAGAAGAGCTAACATGGGAAGAGAATGTTTCTTTTCTGCTATTAAGTCACACAGAATAAAAGAACACTTTTCCTCCTTTTCACCCTCCTCAACTCTCCCACTCGTTCCATATTATGCTCAGAGCAGGGGACACGGGATGACTCTGAGATCGACCGTGGACTTAGGTGCAGAATACAGATAAGCCGCAGGGAGAACTGGTGCCCAGACTCTTTAGCATACCTAATTGACCTCTAGCTTAAAAAACAAAAATGAAAAAAACCCACAAACCTTGTGCTGTGACTAACTCCACCACTTGCCCCATTGGGACCTGCATTTGGCCCCAAATTTTCTGACTCAGTGTTCAGCCACTTTTGGTGAGAACTAAACAATCAGTATTGCTGTGTCTGCATAAAATGAAACCATCGCATCCTGTGGTTTCTTGTGTTTTTAATTGCTCTGTCTTCTTCTCTTCATTAGCCCCTGGTAACACAACAGAATCGAAACTCTTGGTTTAGGTTAGTGAACCTGCATGGCTGAATTAAAGTTTCTCTCTGGAACTCTGGGTGCATAACTATTCACTAGTTAACTGGTTAGGTGACATTACTTAGTGCAATTAAGACATACAGCAAAAACACAGTGAAACCAGTACAGAATAAATAAAACAGGAACTAAATGGCCCAACGCCTGAAAATAATCCCACACATGACCCCCTTGCCATTAGCTTGCCATTAAGTGCCTTGAGGCGACTGTTGTTGTGATTTGGCACTATATAAATAAAATTGAATTGAACTGAAATACAGCTTAGGCTGATGTCCAATATTCCAATACACTTTAATAATAAAAATAATCATATCACTGAATTTGACAAGTAGGCATCTTCAAACTTAATGAGAAAACTCATTCTTACATGGGAAGACTGGGATATATACACACAGAGGATAACGGGTGAGCAGGCCACAGGTGGAAACAGGTACGACACTAAGCACAGACTACGACTTTTTCTCCTTTGCCAGTGCATCCTACAAATGAGTGGACAAGGGAAGCGAAAGACAACAGACCCTATTAGATGAGAATCTGCAAAGTGATGGAGACACAACAGCAAAACAAACAGAGGGCAAGGAGTCTACCTATCAAGAATTCTCAAGTGTCAGAAAGCTAAATATAAAGTCAAACATGTGTGTGTTTGTGTGTGTGCATCTGTGTTGGGGAAGTTGTTGAAACTGTCAGGTCAAACTTCTTTCTGCAAAGGTAAGAAGTTTCTGTTCCTGTCAAACTGATTCCATCACAATCAACTTGTAAAATAATTGCACACCTTTAATATTACATGTTCTTTAGAAGGCCACAACAGTGACAAACATTTAATTTTGTGCAATATACTGGGATATTTAAAATTAGAGCTATTTGTATTCATTAGAGCTATTTTGTTGTATTGTGTTTAGTTAGTTTTCTCCATCCTGAAGCAACTGTGACCATATCATGTCCTCTGGGATTAATTAAGCATTCTAAATCTGAATCTGATTGTAAAAGATAAAAGATGACTCCGCACAGAGCAGACATGAAGAAAATAATAATGGCCACAGATTTCTCCCAGATAAAGATAAAGTAATGGATATATGTATACTCAGCGTTGCTGTAACTTCATTCAGTGCTAAACTGAGTCAGTCAGTCAGTCTGTGTAAGAAACAATGCAAGGCTGAGAGAATTGTTGCTGTCAGTACACCTTACCTTGTCCTGTCCTTCACTCTAATGTTCTCGTGGGAGATAATCTCAAAGCCTGATTGTCACACAGTGTTCAGTGCTGATTACAAACATCCTTGTGCTGCTGCTAAAAACTGAAGCAAATGAGTTTATTATTGAGTTTATGAGCTCAGTTTCTTATTTCTGATCATATGAAATAAAACACTGAATAGGAATAAATTGAACAGATCACAGGATATGTTCTTCAATGCACGTGTTAAGCAAATATGTAGGACTGCTTTCTTCTATTTGTGCAATGTCTGCAAAATTAGAAACATCCCATCTTAGAGTGACACTGACCTAGTTCATGCATTTATTACTTCTCAGCTGGACTACTGTAATTCATTATTATCAGGATGTCCTAAAAACTCCCCGAAAAGCCTTCAGTTACTCCAAAATGCTGCAGCCAGAGTCCTGACAGGGACTGGAAAGAGAGAGCAGATTTGTCCTAAATTGGCTTCCCTTCATTGGCTCCCTGTTAAATCCAGAATTTAAAATCCTGCTCCTCACATACAAGGTCTTAAATAATCAGGCCCCATGTGATCTTAATGACCTTGTAGTACCATATCACCATCTCACACTGCAGGCTTACTTGCAGTAAGTAATACTGTACTTCCTAGAGTATTTAAAAGTAGAATGGGAGGCAGAGCCTTCAGTTTTCAGGCCTCTTCTGTGGAACCAGCTCTCAGTTTAGATTCAGGAGACAGACACTATCTCTAATATTTAAGATCAGGCTTCAAACTTTCCGTTTTACTAAAGCATACAGTTAGGACTGGATCAGGTGACCCTGAATCCTCCCTTAGTTGTGCTGAAATAGGTGTAGACTGCTGGGGGACTCCCATGATGCACTGGGTGTTTCTTCTTCAGCCACCTTTCTCACTCACTATGTGTTCATACACCACTCTGCATTTAATCATGAGTTATTTTTAATCTCAGTCTCTCTTCCACAACACGTCTTTGTCCTGTCTTTCTCCCCACTCCACCAACCGGTTGCCCCTCCGTGAGCCTACTCCTCTGGGGTTTCCTGTTAAAGAGGACTTTTTCCTTGCTATTGTTGCCAAAGCGCTTGCTCATAGTGGGTCATATGATTGTTGGGGTCTCCTCTGTTTTTTTAGTATTACTGTAGGCTCTTTACCTTACAATATAAAGTGCCTTGAGGCGGCTGTTGTTGTGATTTGGGACTACGTAAATAAAACTGCATTGAGTTGAATTGACTTTGACCACAGCAAACATTTCACAACAAAATAAAATCTATTCATTTCATCAAAATAAATATTGTGAAAAAAGAAAAGGGAAATTTGTCACAAATCCCCCTCTGCCTCCACTTTCACCCTACCTCCCTTCCCCTAACCTCACGCCCATCTATTAGCTGCAGTCCACAGATTTCACACCCATCCAACCCACCTAGCTTTGAGTGAAACATAATCAGTGTTTAATATTGGACTAGAAATGATTCAAAACAATAATTATAAAGAACAACAACGTGTTTGCTCCTATAACAAGACTCACTGAGAGCTTCACTTTCCACTTACTCCGTGTCTGACTCCTCTGACTCCACATTTCATCTTGGCCCTCTGCAGCAGCTCTTTGCTCATCCTGAGAAGCGCTCGTATCATCTGTTTGCCTGTGATTCTGAAGAAGTCGTACGGCCTTGACAGTGGCCCCGTCATCTGTTACGATGAGCAGCATCTTCTCTTCCCCTACAGCCCACTCTTCTAATGTCTGATCAATGCAGTGGGCGATGACCTCCCCGGTATGTGGGTGCTCCATTCAGTGCAAGTTAAGCAAAGCATGGTGGACATGGCCTCCAGGTGGGTGGTAAAAACACACCCATGAAAGATGCTGTTTATCCCCTTTTGCTCCAGCCAGCTACACAAAGGGTTAGCTTCCTCGCTTCTTTTATGAGTTCTTTCCATTTCTGCTTTGCTATCTCCATCTTGGCCCCAATGAGACTATTAACTCTTGCAGCACTGGGTATTCAGAATTTTGGTTCAAATGAATTGCTAAACTTTTTGAAGGCAATTGAACACATAGTTGTGTAGCTATCCCAGTCTCAATAAACATATTCACCAATGCTTCCTCTCGCTTGTTATTCTCGCTGCTAATTGACCAACCAGTAGCCATTGGGTCGCCTTTGGAAGCGCTGCATTAATGTTTTGCTTCGGGATGCATCACGCTGCCTTGCCTGGGGTTAGCTTCTGTTTCTGGGGATGAGGGTTGGGCATGCTCTCCCTTACCTTCTCAAGGTAAACTAGGTTAGCATTCTTGTGCAAGCTTTTCAAGTGCGCTTTAAGGTTTGTGGGATTTTTTCCCTTTTGAAATGTCCCACATATTTTATCTTGTTCCATTACAAGACACTTGCTTTTATCTAAAACACAGTCATATTCAAAGTAATCCCAAATTGGACTCTAGCGCTTTCTCTCAACTTTTGCTGACATGATGCCAGCGGCAACGAAGACGATTTGACTGACGTACTTGCCACCTGCTGGCAAACCTGGAAACTACACCTCATATTCACCCTATTCCAAAGTATGACACACACACACATCAACGGAAACTAAACACATTTTCTCTATGAATTCAGTTAATTTGAATTACTTTGGGGAATGCTCATTACAGTTTTAGGTAGTTTTCCTTTTTTTTGCAAAGTCTTGTTTTTCTTTTTATTTCTGTTAATGAAAATGTTGTTTTACTTCTAGTTTTTGTTATTTTGTTAGTTTTCGTTAATGATAATAACCTTGGTGCTATACTGTGTAAATAAAATTTCCTTTGCCTTTGCAATTTCAGATTTTCACAGGTCATACGTTCTATTTCAAGGTGCTTTTTAATAATATGGGACCTTTAGCACATTCTGAATGTGTTGCATTAGCTGGTAATTGTTATTACTTTCTGTGCCACCAAGTGTGAACATTGTAAAGTCTACACCTTGAGGTATAAATGGCAGGCTGATAGTTTTAACTAGTGAATAAGAAAACCTAAACCCCAAGGGACATGGCTGGGGAAATAGAAAGAAATCACAAAAGGGAACTAACACAAAAACCCTACAACAAATAAAAGTAAGCCCAGGAACCTAAGCATGAAAAAAACCCTCAAAATAACAAAATGAAAAAATGATCAGATCATTCAATTCAATTCAATTCAATTTTATTTATATAGCGCCAAATCACAACAACAGTCATCTCAAGGCACTTTACATTGTAAGGTAGACCCTACAATAATACATACAATAATAATAATTATTAAGTGAAAACTTTAAAGATAGATCATTGTTCTAAAACAAAAATGAAGCATGAACTAACAACTCAGAAACACTGGGTCAAAGATCTTGAACAATGACAATAATATTATGGAGTTGAGGCAAAGAAAGAAAGGAAACATTGAAATGGTTTCCAAATTTCAGTACTGCATAACAGTTTGCTCACTCACTTTATTTTCTAATGTATTATGTATAATACATTTAGACACATTTTTCCAGTCTTTCTTTATACAGGTTTTTGTATCCTGCAGAAAGCTAATGGGTTTATGAGTCACATATGTTTATCCAAACACTGAAATGTAGTACATCTTCATTTGGTTCTTATTATGAAGCTTAGTCTCCCTGTGTATCAGTTTTCCTACCTCTCTCTCAGCAATCGGGAGTTTTCTTTCTCATACCTTCTGCTTTTCATTTGTGATAACCTAATGCATGAGTGTGAAGGAACCGCTGCAGGCTGCCTACTGATAACCCTGTCAAACAACCCGGCACTCCCAGTCGTCAGCTCTCCCAGGAGGTCTGCTCATCTGCTAATGGAAACCAACTCCAGCTCCACCAGAGGAAGAGGTGTGTCAAAACACCCATTATCTTCATACAAAAAACACTGGCACAGAACAGAAACCCTTCAAAATCACAGCTTGAGTGGATTCAGGTTGCTACAGTAAAAAAAGCAAATTATTATTTTTCACATGCTGAGAAAACAGAAAAGGGAATGAACTTGCAACATGCTCTTTTGGCTACTGTTCTGTAGTACTCTGTGATCAAATGAAAACTACATAAAAGAAGTAGTCAATATGTATATCGTTTTCTTGCTCCATCAGTTTTTGGACTTGGATCTTCAGGGGAACAAGAATCTTCTTAGCGTTGCAGTGATGTTGCAATGATATAATACATTCATTTTAATGATTCTTTTATCACGAGCTGCAGTATTAACTCAATGAAAACTATAATTGTTTGTAATTCATGAAGAATACTGAAATGTTTTTGTCAGGCTTCAGTGGTAGGCACCACAATAAAAGCTGATTTCAAAGCTTAGCCAGTACAATGATAACATCACCTTGCCCTTCTCATCACGACTAACTGCTGCATACCTCAGTTCACTTCCACTGAGCCATGTGAATTCAAATACAACTTTGTAATACATCAGTTGATCTAAGTAGTTTTCAGGTGTCTTGTGAATCCTTCACCCACTCATACTTCTGATCTGCCCACCATGTTCAGGGAGGTTTGATCCACTCTAGAAAATATCCTTGAAAATAAAAATCATAGCACTAATAATGTCACTAAAGAGTGAGAAGAATGAAGTGGTCTTTAATATCTCTCTTAACACAAGCCTGAGCGTACATTATCAGGGCTGCTTTCAATTATTCAAGGCACCGTTAATAGTGATTAATAATTGCATGTGCACAAGCGTTTGAGATGTTTAGTATATTCTTTGGATATTACAGCAAATTACACTTAAATAAAATAAGATTCTGATCAGCACTTTACATTTTTACCACTCCTGTTTTGTCTCTTTTCAAACTTCTCATGCTTGCTATTCAAGGTGCACCATGTAGCCCAGCAAGCTCATGTTCTCTGCTGTGCCAGGAAGGCTTAATACTTCTTTACTGTCATCTGTCTCTTCTTTTCTCGCAACTTTTAGCTTGTGTTCATTTTGATTACATAATTCAAAAGTTCTCAATGCCACTTTTTACCCTTTTTTAAAGTCTGGATTTTGGCACTATACCACAGCTGTTTAATAACTGTTATTGAATAGTTACACATGACACCAAGGCAGCTGCAAAATAAATAATTGAAATGTTGAGTTTTTCCACCAGGCGTGCTTTTAGATACCTAAGGGAAGACACAGAAATGAGAAATTGTGCACATTTTTAGTCGGATGATAGATGATGTGTATGCGGCCTGGCTGGGCTTCCTATTGAGATGTACAAGAGAAACCGAAATGTTGCTATTCAACATTTTGACTCCAGAAAGAGAACAGGCCAAATGATGATTTGGGGTTTTGGATCTGAGTTATTGACCTTAGTTATTGTACTTTTTACTTCACACAGGCACTGTAGCTAAGAACCCGTTGATATAATTGCAGTTTCACTCATGCTTTTAGATGTCTTACCTCAGTGGCATTAAAACTTAAAAAAAACTTTTTATAAAATTGCTTTGGCTGAAAGTCATAATAGCTCCATAATACCACAGTGTACAACTTTGGATTGACTGTGAAAGACTGCCAACAATAGACTCACTCAGCCATGAAATTATCAACATGTGAGAGCCAAATACATTTGCACTGCTTCTCATTAAATTGGCTTAAATATTTTTCTTTTGAGGTCTTTCCATTAGCTTCTTAAATACTTTTGTCACTGTCTCTTCAGTATGGCTAATAGTGTGACAATGGTGGCAATGACACAGTAAAAAACAAAAAAAAAGACAAAAAACTTTACTCCTAACTATAATGGCTGAGGAAAACTCAGGCATCTCAAAATCATACAGCCATGCTTCAACCCTGCTTCTGGGTCCAAACTACTGAGCGTTTATTAAGGCTGTTGTGTTTTTTACATGTTTTAATGCGTCGTATCTTGTTCTGTTTAATCTGAAGAAGCCCCTAAAACAGGCAGTGATCATTTGATAGGGTTAGAAAAGAATCACTCTGAGGCTATCAAAGATTTGAATGAGTACATGAAACTGGGGATCAGGAATTTTTCATGACGAGTAATACAAAACATGCAGCAGTATATTAATGACATGTGGATGCATTGTCTCAATTTTTCTCCTGACTAAAGTTTGGTCCATTTACAGCATCTTTTTCCTGCATATGTCCCTAACCATCGGAAACCATCATGTTACCCTTTATCGTGTGGAAAAAGTTAGCGTTCATCCTCCAGCCTAATTTTGTTGATGTGTTTATCTTATGCTAATCATGGCTCTAAAGCTAGCCAACACATAGCACATCAATATCTACCAGCTAGCCTAACTTCAGTGACCCTGTTTAGTTTTCTCTCTTCATTTATGTCGGAAATGATAGGAGAGCTGTACGTGTTAATTTTTCAGAAATCCCTCACTCAGAACATGATATAGATGGAAACTAGCGACGCTAACTCCCCCGCTAACTCCTTTAAACTTCATAAATCCTGTTTCCCATTCGATGCCTGGATGTTAAACTTTATTGTGACGCCTGGTGGAGCAGCCACACTGATCATTTGTTTAAAGAAAAAATTTAGACCGCTTTTAACTTGGTGATGCCGCAGTGTTTGTTTGACTTGGGACCTGAAGAGGAGTTTGCGCCCTGAAACAGCTAATGACGACAGACTTAATAGACAGATAACTCTAGCTGTTGAAACCATAAACATTTACTAATTGTTACAGTGGCTTGCAAAAGTATTCAGCCCCCTTGAACTTTTCCACATTTTGTCACATTACAGCCACAAACATGAATCAATTTGATTGGAATTCCACGTGAAAGACCAATACAAAGTGGTGTACACGTGAGAAGTGGAACCAAAATCATACATGATTCTAAACATTTTTTACAAATAAATAACTGAAAAGTGGGGTGTGCGTAATTATTCAGCCCCCTTTGGTCTGAGTGCAGTCAGTTGCCCATAGACATTGCCTGATGAGTGCTAATGACAAAAGTGCACCTGTGTGTAATCTAATGTCAGTACAAATACAGCTGCTCTATGACGGCCTCAGAGGTGGTCTAAGAGAATATTGGGAGCAACAACACCATGAAGTCCAAAAAACACAGCAGACAGGTCAGGGATAAAGTTATTGAGAAATTTAAAGCAGGCTTAGGCTACAAAAAGATTTCCCAAGCCTTGAACATCCCACGGAGCACTGTTCAAGCCATCATTCAGAAATCGAAGGAGTATGGCACAACTGTAAACCTACCAAGACAAGGCCGTCCACCTAAACTTACAGGCCGAACAAGGAGAGCGCTGATCAGAAATGCAGCCAAGAGGCCCATGGTGACTCTGGACGAGCTGCAGAGATCTACAGCTCAGGTGGGGGAATCTGTCCATAGGACAACTAATAGTCGTGACTGCACAAAGTTGGCCTTGATGGAAG
>VURO01022811.1:0-10194 GCA_015108175.1 Pelvicachromis taeniatus
TGGAGGTGGGACAATTAAACCACAGGTTGACAAAATTAATGCAATTGCATCATGTACTCTTCCACAAACCAGGAAACAGCTGCGGGCTTTCCTCGGCATGGCTGCATTCTACCACAGATTCATTCCCAACTTCTCAGCGAGGGCACCCCCATTAACGGACAAGACTGGCTCAAGATGTCCCAATAAGATTCGGTGAACAGCTGAAGCCATTGCAGCATTCAAAGACATTCGCCAGTCCCTGAGTAAGGACCCAGTTTTACACTCACCAGATTTTGCAAAAGACTTCACATTGCAAACTGATGCTTCTGAAAGGGGTCTAGGAGCAGTGCTTCTGCAGGGACCACCAGAGGACCAGCATCCTCTCGCCTACATCAGCCGCAAGCTGCTACCAAGGGAGAGCCGCTATGCAACAGTGGAGAAGGAAGCCTTGGCCATAAAATGGGCACTTGACTCTTTCAAATATTATTTGCTGGGAAGAGAATTCATCCTTCAAACCGATCACAAAGCCCTGCAGTGGCTGGAAAGAATGAAAGATACTAATGGGAGAATCACCAGATGGTATCTTGCCATGCAGCCATATCGGTTTAAGGTTCATTACATCCCTGGTAGAGACAACACTACTGCTGATTACCTCTCTCGCTGCCTGAAGGAAGATCCAGAAGTGGAGGGGTGTGTGATGGCCAAACCCATGGCCACACTGAAAAGTTGGTAACTCCTATATTTTTTATTTCTTTGGCACACAATAAAACATTTTAGTTTCAAATAAGTTTATTGGTTTAAATGCATTGGTTCTATTTGTAAGCGCGCACATTTAGTTATGTATTTATTCCAGTTTATTTGTTTGACTAAACTTTGTTTACCATTTCTCATTTGTTATGATCCCGAGTAGTTGCCTGACAAAAGGTGGTGGCCAGGGGTTAAAGGACTTATATGGCAAAGAGGATAATTGGACCACACCACCACTTCCTGTTGTGTGGGGGGGAAATGTGTATTTTCTGTTATTTAAAAGCTTTTGTATTTAATTAAATATCTGAGTTTGGGGTTTTGTGGATTTTTGATTTTCTTCTTTGGTGCTTGGTTTATTAACAAACTATACTGTACTGCATTGTGTTTTAGGTTCGTGATTATGTGTTGTTTAGTTACCCCTATTGTGTCAATGGTCTGATCAGCCATTATATATACCTCTGTGTGTCGTTTTCTGTTGGGTCAATTATGTTTGTTTGAGCAGTCATTTGGTTTGTTAAGTTTGCAATTCTTTGCCTGAGTTAAGTTCTGTTTCTTTGACCTCGTTTACGAGCTCAGCATTTAATTTTTATAAACATATTTTTTGGGTTAAATAAATTGGAACCCTTATTTTCTAATAATTCCTGTGACTCCTTCTGCTTTTCAACTCGGTCCAACACACGCTGCAAAGAGATTTGATCATAAAGACAAAAATCCCATTTCAGATCCTTAACAGGTGTTTATCTGCGTTTACTGATGAGGAATAAAGTGCTGACGTGTATCTCTGTTAAGTCTTATGACAGCTTTAAGTTTCAGAATCTAGTTTTCCTTCCTTCCTCAAGTATCCTTCGGTAAGAAGCTAAAACTAAAAACCATCAGCAGTTTTATTTCCTCTTTGCTTGTTTAATCCGACAGTGACTGATTTACATAGCCATGATTCATTTCACATATCATTTGCAACGCAATGAAGTTGTGCAATGCTGCTGTGCCACATTGCTTTAGTGCTGAACTCACCCTCGTCTCATGTGATTCTGAATGCTTTCATAAGCAGCTGTAAACATCCGGTAGTCCTCTTTTTCTCCAAAGAGGATGTACGACTTAAGCAAGTACTCATAGAAGGAGTCCATACCAGCTCCGAGACCACTCTGCTTGCCAACCCACTGGCCTGTTTGGATATTAACTACATTGCCTAAAAAGAGAAATGTCTTATATTCAAATCTTGTGGCCATATAATTGCAGCAAATAAAAAGAAAAAGACTGAAAAAACAAAAAGAAAGCTGATGGGTAAAGTCTTTACACTGCACTAAACATCATACATACCCAACAGACCGGTTTCATTGCTCCTCAGGTTCCACAGGGCTCTGACAGCTCGTCTAGCTACCCACTCAAATGTCGAATCCCCAATTAAGCGGCTCAAAATTCCAAACTCCACCAGCAAGGATCCGGCTCCTGCAGTGCAGGTCTCATTCACACTCTCAGGAGGAACTCCGTTCTTCAGATTCACCTGTGATAAAGACACAAACAAATCAAGTGCAGTGCATTTAGAGTTTGACCGCCGACAATTTCTGCTCACATGATAAATACAGTGTGTGCTGCAAAGAGAGATCGAAATAATATATACCTCTAATATGTGATCACAACAGTCTCACTCACCCTGGGGTAGGGAATGCCTGTGCTGGTGTTCTCAAAGGCTGGCAGCAAACGTACAGCCAAGTCATGAGCCAAATGTAGCAGCTCATTATCGTAACCTTCAAAGCCCACATTGCCAAAAGGATGTTTTGGGTCAGTCAGCAGAATATGTGCTGAAATAAGGCTTCCCAAAATCCTTCAGTTTGGGGGAAAAGAAAAAAAAAGGGAAAGAAATATTACACCGGAGTTCTACAAATAACCAGATATTTAAAAGCTTATCAAAAGCAATAATCGTGATAAGGGTTACATAAGTAATCACATCAAATGTTTTGCTTTATAAGTGTGTACTCTGAAATATTTTTATTCCTACAGACTCAGAAAATAGTGACATGTGTACCTGATGTTTGCCTCAAAAACTTGCACAGTTGAGTCCTTGTCAAAAGACACAGTATCAATAACCAGTTTGACGGCTCTCTGAAACTCTGACACGTTGCCGAGCACCTGGTGAGAAAAACCACATACTGTATAACCACAGTAAATCAACAATCATCTCCCTGAGCTGTCAGTTTTAAGACTGACACGGTAACACTCGCACCTGGCTTCATGCAGGGGAACTTATAAGCTTGGCAGAAAACCCACAACCTACAGAGGAAGTGCTAACCACCGTTGTTCTGGATGTAGTGCAGAGCAGAGAAACTGATATATTTCATTTTGAATTGTGCTACTGATTGGAAAAAAATACAATGACAGCACCTTGGATTAAACCAGAACCTCCCACTATGAGAGACTGGAGAAATTGGCTAAAGAGTGTCTTTGTTATGGGAAGAAGAAGAAAAAAATCACTGCAAGACTAATAATTGTTTTGCGTTAATAATAAAGTGGTAAAGTGACAGCAGTAAAACAAATAGAAAATTGAGATTTAATTGATGTTTAAAACAAAGAAATGTCAAAAGTGGAATTGAAGACTGATTTAAGGATTGTATTTAGGTGAAGATATATGAACATCTTCTACTTTATTCATGATCAATCTGGCATTATTTAAATTATAAAACTAAACCCCAAAAAAAGGAAACGGAAAATCCACAACTCACACAGGAAGTACCAGTCATCATTTCTTTAATGCAGTGCAAAGCAGGGCAGTAAATAAACAACCTACCAACAGAGTGTCCAAGGTGTCAATGAGAGTAAGGGAATAGTTCCCCAAGACATCATTTATGTTGATATTTGATCTGAAATCAAAGAAGTGAAACAGACTGTGGTTTCACACACAAGTGGGAGACATACATTATACTGATCTCAAAACAGAAGGCATACTTTAAATCCAACAACAAAGTGATATCCACAGTTGTATCACTCCATATGAGAATAAGTCTTCCCATTAAGTAAGGATCTTTCTTCTGATCTGACAACATAAACAGAATAGCACTGATAAGAGGGTATTAAAACAAACTAAAACTGATCTGGAGAAAAGATTATCATTCCTTGTGAATACTTATTTATCAGTGCAAGCTAAAACGACAACTCACAATTATTAATTAGAAAATTATTTGCAGATTATCATTTGGTGTCATGAAAAAGAACTAGCCATGACAATTTATAAAATCTCTTCTTTCTTGTCTTAGTAAACACTTGAAGATGAAATTAGTTCCCCCCCATTTCTGTTAACGTTAGTGATCAATCTCAAAATAACTGACAGATTGAGGAAATCTATTCTGCCTTGAACCATACAGTTCTTGAACGCATCACAGAAGAGGAAACGAGCCAGAGACACCGACTTATCGGCATCGATATTGGTTATATGAGCCCTGTGCACAGACACATTTACACTTTCTTTTTGTCCAGTTTTCTGACAGCTTTCTTTACACTGGTTATAATTCTTACATTGTGAATACATCCTGTAATGTATGGGGGATCACCCTTTGCACGACCTACACTTTAACATACCTCACACAGCATACTAGCCACATATCTTACAACAGGGACAGCTCTGATTAGTGAGAGACCATCACTTCGCTTTTGTACTTTTGCACAACCTTTGGTTACTCTGTTACAATATTCCTCTAGTTTGCGTATTCAAATCTGTATTTGATGTTCTGTCATTTGCAAGCTACTAGATGTCAAATCTAGTTGTAGATCTGTGTGTTGTTCCAGCTGAAGGGAACTGTTACACAGTTTGAAAAGCATTGTTTCTTTTAAAGGGACTGAAAGGAAAGCTGATGGATAACACGCTGACACAGCAGTGGCAGATATTATCATAACTGCATGGATCAGTAAGTAAGTAAAGTGCTAAAATGGCCTGCCTGCAGCCTGGACCTGTCACACAGGGAAAGGTTTTGCCACATAATAAAACATCTACAACAAATCCTATATCAAGCAAGAATCTTGCATTTTAAATATGCCACCAGTTGAAACTAAGTCTCTCCAGGATCTGGAAGCTTTGTCAGAAAACAAGTATACATCATCCAGCCTTGGTAATAACACTGACTGATTAATTCAAGACAAACGTGATAGTAAAATAGTTTTATCCCCTCACTTTTTCTTAAACTATACATTTGCTTAAGATCACTTGATTTCATAATTTTGAATGAATTATGAAGAAAAACAGGCTATGCTTCACAAAAACCCACAGGATCCCTGTCAAGACTCTTTGAGCTTGGAAGGTACAGGACTGTTCAGTGGGAGTCGTCTGACCTAGGCTGGCCACAAAACTATAGGAATTATGTAAACGCTTTCTATTTAGAGCAATCTGTCCTCCGGTTCCCATTTGTAAACCCTGACCTGTTCTTGAGTGATCACCGGTAGGCAGCACAGAGAGCAGCGACATTTTACTAGAAGCCAATTTGATTACAACTTCATGCAAACTACAATGTGCAGAAAACAGTTAAGATAACTGAGCGCCTGGAAGCGTGAACTGCACTTCACAGTAGCAGGTCCAGTCAGTTCAGGTAATCGGGGCAACACTGAATGACTCACGGGTTTTGCACGTCTGGACCCCTCCCTTCACAGTCAATGGGATTCAGCTCGTCCTCGGGAAAGGCATATTTCATATAATTGTCATATCCGAAGTAGAACATTTCTTTGGCCATGTCTTTCATTTTGGCCTTTAGTGTGTCCGGGAAAGAGCTGTATCTCCGCACGTATTCGTCTTTGTTGCCATCGAAGAAGCTCAGGTAGGACCTCTTGGGGGACTCCTCTCCCGCCGACGCACAGGTGGTCTCCGTCTCTTCATATCTGGGGCCGTGTATTCGTTGAGACCACGAGTTATCTCTTGGCTCGGTCTCCTTTTCCTCCCTGAACAGCAAGTCCAGTTTGTGCAAATTGAAACCGAGATGGAAGTTGAACCCCCAGCTAGGTCCCAGTCCAAAAGCTAGCCACAGCATGCAGCTGAGGGACAGTCTCAATACGACAAGACCAACAAGTATTGACCTCCATTGCATCTTTGCCCCGGGTCGATCTTGAAACGCATAGTTTAAGTCCACATACCTCTGAGGGATGAGCGACTATCAACCCCGCTGTATGTCCGGCTTAACTACAGGCAAGAAAGGGTTGTGGAAGTCAGTCTGCCTTGCATTTCCTGTCAACAAACCAGCTCCTCCCACATTCTGATAGGTGATTGGTGTCATCATTTGCAGTGAGGGGCGGGCTCTACTAGTGATTGGTCATAGAGGTGTCAATCTCGACGGTGCGTTTCGTGGCATTCCAGATTTGTACGCCAATAAGAGCGAGCCACAAGAGTAAAACGTTTAATTTTCAAACCGAGAAATTATTTACATTCGAAAGCTGTAAAGTTTGAAAGGTCAGTTAAATGCAAATGTACTTTTTTTTAAAGATAATTCTTTTTATTTTATTCTATATCTTTAAATGCTTTCAAAGAGCCCAATAATTAATGCGCTCATTTTATTTGGTTAAGAAGCCATCAATTAGAACATCGTAATTAAACACAAAATGAAAATGAAGCTTATCCGGTGAAAACGAGATGCAGAGTAACTATACTACAACATTAATACCGAGTAATTAATATATGCATACAACCATACATACTTTTGCATCTCTTGGACTTTATATAGGTGTTTGTACCTGATTTTACTGTATTACTACACCGAGTACGTTGACCTGTAAACTCCACCAAGGCTTACCTAATATAGATCTGATCCCAGGTATAATGGGCTAGGTCATTGATAACAGCTGTGTGGAGCTTTGTAGTATATGCAGTCATGGTAAAAAGAAAGTATGTCCTGAGGTTTTACATATTAGAACATAATAATTTTTTTTTTTTTTTTAACTGCAAAAATCAAATGCATTTGCTTACCTGATCATTAGAAAGTGTGAGCATCTGTATGAAAGCAAAGGTTTTGGCAAGTACATTGATTGATTTGGCAGATTTTAACAAACATAAGGACATTCATCAACAATAATGTTAAAGATGTATTTGGAAATGAATTTCAGGAACAGTTCATCGTTCTATGATGGGAAAGATTCACAAGTGGAAAACATTCAAGACAGCTGCCAATTTTCCCAGGAGTGGACATCCCAGCAAATTCACCCAACAGTCAAACCAAGAGAAATTGCAAAATACACCTCAAACTCTACAGTACCCAGTTTAGACGTTAAATATAAAAGTTCATGACAGTACAATCTTTTAAAAAAGACTAAACAAATAAGGTTCGTTTGGAAGGGTTCCAGCAACGTAGGTTTGCAACATTACAGCTGAACAAACCAGACGATTTGTGGAGCAATGTCCTTGAGACAGATAAGACCAACATGGAAACATTGGCCATGCACAGCACTACGTTTGACAAAAGCGTGACACCAACTGCCAAACACAGCGGAGGTAGGTGAAAACTTGGAATTGTTTTGCAGCCACAGGATCTGGGAATGTAGTATTCTCTGAGTCAACCATGATCTCTTCTATACTCTAAAGTATTTTAGAGTCAGATGTGATGTTGGCGGTCCAACAGGTAAGACTTTGCTGAAACTGGGTCATGCGACAGGAAAAGGATCAAGGTGTTGCAATGGGATCTTAAGAGATTTGTACACAAGCACATGCAGCAAACCTTTATAAAGACAAAAGTCCTCCACAACAATGATAAAGTCGCACAGAAAATAGTTACTTCAAGATAATGATTTTTAAAGTTCTTCTACAAGCTGCTGAATCATGGCGTGTAATTAGTTTTCACACTCCTTCTACATTTCACCTTGTTTTTGTTAAATAAATAATGACAGTTTTGTAGTTCATCTGAGCTTGTAATGACCTCATTTTAAAACCTGCTAAGGAGATTATTTTTATCCTGTCCTGATACATAAATTCTTTCTGCTGAAAGAGGGTGTATCTTCTTTTCACCATGACTGTAGCACTTCATATAAAAGAGTATGTTAATGTCTTCCCCCACCCCCATACAGTGACTGCTGTTTTGACAAATGCATTCTGTACAACTAGGTAGAACGTCACACCAAAGGACAAGAGAAAAACAAAACAGTGTTTAAATTAAAAAGCATGCCTTTTTTTATTATTCCTAGAATACACTGAAGTGGTGTTTTTATGATGTTACTGTTGGCACACCTTCCTTGCTGCTTTGCTTCAGAGAAGAGACACTGCACAAGGCACTTTAAATCCTGCCTCTCTCTCAGCTTTGAGGCAGCACAACAGGACATTGTTCCACTGAGGCTAATTACAAATAGAGGCCAATATGAACCACACAACCCCATACAGTGTTGCTTTTAGTACATTCAGAACTTTAAATAGAATCATATATTCATACACACACATCCCACATCTGTAAAAATCATACTAGCTTGATATTTGTACAGACCTGCTTAAACTGACTTGCTTAAATGCACATTTTCTAAAACAACTGGCATGTCTTTGAAAGGAGAAAACCTGATCGAGGGAAGGCTGACAGTCCCGATGTTCACAGAGCCGAGCTCGGCAGAAAGAGGAAAACCTGCGTGTTCACATTAGCTTTTTTTTTTTATATCCGACTGTCTAAAGAACATCATCATACTGTGAGATCTGTTTAACTGAATAAACCCTCCTAAAAGAAGGTGATGTTATGGCAATAAGAGTAACAAACTACCTGACAGCACTAACTGTGTAATGCCTGAAGATGCAAAAAGGTAGCTCAGAAATAGTTTCTCACTCCAAATTAAAGTACAGCTTTACAAGATATAGAATGCCAATTTCTTTCTTAAAGCTCCAGAATTGTTGTAGTGCATTGTTGGGGTTTGTTTAAGAGTCAAAAAAAGGTCAAATTAAAAAGAAAGAAAAAAAAGTCACACAAGCAAAACAGTGCAGCACGGTGAAGTGCAGGTGAGGATACCACTGTACATCATTGCAGAGTGATGAGGCTGTGACATGAAGGTAACATGGCAATAACAGCTGGAAAACAACTTGGGCATTTTCAGCTCCTGCGTGACTTCGAGTGCTGGATGAGCCACTGAAGTGTGATATCTGCAAAGAAATAAATAAATAGATAGATAAAAATATGCAGAGTCAGATTTTTAGCACAGCAACAAAGAAATCAAACAATTGTAAGAAATAATGCCGCTATTTACCAATGTTGTCTTTCTCTTTGCAGGAAATAGAGTAACAGCATATCTCCCTGTCCTGGATAGCTGACAAATTCCTAGAAAGGTAAATAAAATATGTATATAAATAAAATAAGATGGAAATAATCAGTTTATACTTATGGACAAAGTTTATTGCAGTGATTTGAAAAAGCTGAAAAATGCCTACCCCGCATTTTTTTAAGGCAGTATTAAAGTAAAGCTCCATAGAGTACATTTATTCCCCTTTTACCAGTCAGCCATAAAAGCCATGCAATGGCTAAAAAAAAACACCAGGGGGAGTCCACACCACAGTTTGAAAATGATTGAGTTAAAGCAGTAGTACCGGTCACATTTCTGACAACTTGACAACAGAGGAAACCAGTAAACTTATAGTTGGATATAAATGCGGAAAGGATGCTAAAGGTCCTTTAAAAAACAAAACAAGAGGAGAAAAACTAGCAAACGCTTCTGATAGGAAGAACCTACAATGCATTGATGAAAAGTTGAAATGCCTTCAAGATTTTTCCACACTTACATTTTCTCAATGAGCTGCTTCTCATCTAGTGCACTGGGGAGATCCCTTTTGTTACCCAGTACCAAAACCTAAAAAAGGACAGGTTAAATTTCAACTCTGAAACTCCGGTGAAGTAATCAAGAGAAGTCATGCACATATCTCTGTTACTGCTTCTGAAATCACACAAATATCCAAATTGATTTAAGTGGAACACTTACGGGAATTCCTTGCAACTGTGGTTTGTCTAATAAATTATGAAGCTCATTTCTCGATGCCTCCACCTTTTCTTGATCTGCTGCGTCAACCATGTACCTTGAGAAGATCAAAATCAAAATTAGTCATCATTTAACAGAAATAATGTTTGTTTCATGACACTAAAGGTATGAAAGGCAGTCAGGGATACTCACACGATTGCATTAACTCCCCGACAGTACCGCTCCCACATGCTCCTGAACCTCGGCTGCCCTCCTATATCCCAGATCTGCAGAATTAAGATCAAACCTTTAGATACCTTTTCCTAAAACCACTCTGGGGATGTGTTTTTTTCACCAGTTGTAACAGATTAGATTAAAAGTGAACCTTGATCGTGACATTTCCTTTAGTGACCTTCCTCATGTTGAACCCGACTGTAGGAATCATATCTTCACTGAAATGCCCAGACTGAAAGGAAAGACAAGTATATGATTTATTAAAATAAAAAATAATAATAAAAAATAAAATAAAAATTATATATATATATATATATATATATATATATATATATATATATATATATATATATA
>VURO01022811.1:10243-24099 GCA_015108175.1 Pelvicachromis taeniatus
TTTTTCAAATGCACATTTTACAATATTTTTTATATCTGCTCTATATAATCAAGTATAACAGCACAACTGGTCGCTCACATATATACTGCATGTGTGCTGCAGTGATTAACTTCCTAAAACGACAGGAGCTGTGTGCTTATAAGAAATGCATAGCAACATGCATCATGGGAATACACGCTGCAGATTACAAATTAAGTGGCAGTTCTAAGAAACGTTTACAAGTTTTTATATTTAAACTTCAAGTGACCTTTAACAAGCAATTTATAACCTTTGGTAGGTTATGAAAGCGTGACTGACTGACTGACATAACGGCATCCTAACATAAAACCACAGCTGAAGCTTAATGTTTGTTTTTGATTCATTCATGAGGAATAATCCAATCATACAAGTGTTTTCACTGAGTCTTTATTGCAGAGGAGGAAGAGACTATAAAAAGTAAAACATTCAAAGTTGACTCTAATTTGAGTATCATAAAAGAAAATATAAACAGAGTGAATCACTTTATGGAAATGACAATAAAATAAAATGCTTGGGTTTTTTTGTGAATGGGTTTTTGGGAATGCTTTGTGTAAATTGCAGCGGAAAGAAAGATTTGTTTGTGTATGAAAAATCAGTGGAATTTCCCTTTTAAGTTCACAAGCTGCAGATATCCTTCTCCACGCTTCGTAAACCTGCACTGCCGGGTGTATGAGCATTTCACAGCACATGACTTGCCAGAGTCACCTGACAAAGCTAAGTGGAAATGAGTGCAATGGTCTTATGACTGAAAAAGGCGGAACCACCCCTGCGTAGCATTTCATGCACTCAAAACCTATTGTCAGTGTCTGGTAGGGTTTTTTTTTTTTCCATTTAGTCAGTGTAAAGGAAGGGGAAGAGTACGTTCCAACCCCACAAACATTGAAGTTACCAGATAAGTGTGGGCACCAAAGAAAATTTCTGTAGAAATGTTCTTCGCAGTAAACGCCTGATAAAAATCTGCTTTTCTCTGCTCATTATTCAACTGCCTGAAAAAGAACTTACACCCAGGCAGCGCGCATATAAACTCAGCTTCTTTAAAGTATTTCAACTGTCCAAGTACAAAGTATTACTTTCACTTTAACTTAAAAAAAAAAAAGAATATATTTATGAAATTAACTGTCACAACTTCCAGTAGCCTGAGTGTTTGCTTAACAAAAAGGGCCAACACATAAATATATACTTTTTAAAGCTGAGATCACATAAAAGTAGAAAACCAATGATGAATCAGAGGCCGCAGCAAATGAATGATTGTTTTTTGAAAGCAGAGGTTGTACATCATCAATAAACTGACTGTCGTAGTAAAACTGATTAAAAACACACAAACATACACCAGTGAGAAACCAGAATGCCAAGGTTTGACAGAAGAAGTGCATAAATATTTTTAACTCTCGAGGCGCAGACATACACCTCAAGCGCAGGAACATTTTTGAAAGGGCATCCTCTAACATGCCGGTAACATAACAGGATAACAGCTGTTACATATACACACACAAGACGCATATTAGAGAAAAAGTACAGAATGAATCCTGACTAATCTGAAGCCATTTAATTTCAAGACGAAAGGTTGCACCAATCAGACCGTGCCTACACCAGATACATTTAATCTGATTGGTTATCTGACAGCGGATGGAGTAAAATGCATGGGCCACCCTCACCAGGGCCCCAATGTGTGAAACTAAAACAACCAAAGGTTTTCAAAATGCGCTGTTGGAAAAAAAAAAAAAGCCAAAAGACAGAAACCCATTTTAGCAATAACAGGGCAACGTGGATTGCCCCACCAGTTTTTGAGAAATAACTGCAAAGTTAAGAAAGTTACACCCCTGCTTTTGTGTCTTTTTCAAATAAGTGCAGAAATGTCTTCTCCTTGTGTTTGCGTGTACTTGACTTAAGTGCAGAAAGTGTTAATCTAGTCCGCTTTTTTAGATTTGTCATGGAAATCTGGCACTGCTTTATAATCTCACATTTAAGCATGTATGAAACTGAGAAGCTGACTTTTATTCTACTTTCGGAGTATTTAGTTTAAAGTGGAAGTCAGTCGTGCAAAAAAGTGATCATCTGTCAAAAAGTGATTTGTGTGTTTATGTTTTTTATGTGCAATGTGTTTGCTTATATTGGTAAAAAGGACCTGCATAAATGAGGGACATATAAAAGTCTGTGACTGCACCTTCTACCTTGAAGCAGAAATGTGGTTTCTGGCTGAAAATGACTTGACGAGAGAGATGTTTGAGAAATGCTTCACAGATGAAAGGTCAACAACTCATTTACATCAGTTTAAACACTGGCAATAATTTTTTAGCAGATGATCACCTTTGACGGGACACCTGTATAACACTAGTACAGGGGACCTGCAATACAATGACACACGTTCATATGACCACAAGTGATCCTTCCAGTTTGGCTGCACCACTGTCGACAGTTACTGTCAACGTGTAATTACGTTTACTTCCTGGTGACTAAAGCACTCCAGGCAGCTTTTAACTCCTTGGTTTAAAACGATGTCAAATACTGCTTTTGAGCTTTGGAGTTTAGACCATAACGCTGCCTCCTACTAGCCGGTAAGCTGCAAAACTAAACAGCTAAACAGAAAACAGCAACTCCTCTTGACTGCGGCTGTGTTTTATGGATGCTGGCTCCACCAACAGAGCAAAGCACACCCGAATGAACCGGACAGTGTTTAGCCCACTTCTAGATTAGTAACCTCTATGAAATTATACGAGCTAAGGCTGGTAGCCGTATCCTAGCAAGGCGGCTAGTAGCAGCTGGAGACTTACAGCGATCACGTTTACAAATGTTGTTTTCCCCGAGTACTGCAGGCCGACCAGCGTCAACTCCATCTCCTCCTTCCAAAACAAAGACTTGATCCAGTCCAAAAGCCGGTTTATTAGTGCCAGCATCTTGAGGTCAGTGGTCAGCGATCCCCTGGTGGTTGTACCTGTTTCTTCTCCCTCCCTGTCAGATGTGTCGTTTTTCCAGTGGGGAAGGGAAGAGGGACAAAAGCTGCTGTCATATGACCGCTCAGCCAAAACGTGCTCCTCAGCGCCCCCGCAGGGACGCAGAGGAAGTGCACTCTCTGTGGAACGCCCACTGTTTGCGTTCTTTTTGTTGATAAGAACATTTTTTAAGAACAGAAAAACAACCGTCACACGTTTATTATAGCATATCCCGGCCTGCACGTCACAGCAACACTACAACAACCACTGCCACTGAAGATGAGACACTGAATTATGTCATTTTTTTATTTACACAATATGAAAATGAACAAATATGATAACATATATTAAAATAAATTATTTTAAAAAAATACAAGCACAATTCACATCTCTAGTATTGCACCCGAGGTTATTGTATGTATACAGTTTCATGTATTGTGATTTTTGACATCACATTTTTATATGCTTGAAAGTCATTCTAACAGAAATATATTTAAAATCAATTTATATTTATAAAAGAGTTATTATGCAGTTACAAAAGAAATATATAATTATAAAAGAAACAAGCCTGTGCTGTTGCAATTAATAAATATCCAGTTAGAGCTTGACTGTTAAAGAAAGCTTTTGACAAGCTTTAACTGTGATTTAAAAAGCACTTCTTGTAATGACAAAATGTGTGTATATATTTTTCATTAATCATGTTGTAGATAAACAGAGAAATATGACTAAAACCACTTAATTTATTCTGATTACAATTTATCTGTTTTCCTATACTATACAAACAAAATAAACCAACCAGATATTTTTTGTTTTTAGTATTTCTTTAGCTCTACATACATAAAAACATTCCCAACAGTATGTTTACTTGCAGTATAATAAGCATAAAAAACTTATCTGTGTAGCTTATCTGTAACTCATGCCAGAAGGGCACAAACTGCAAGGCCCACCTCATGGACGAACATACGTGTTACGCACCAAACTGCAATACCCCTGAATATTCAGCAAGAAATCATCTATTTCAAGTATAGAATTGAGATAAAATCAGTACCACATCAAAGTGAGGTTTTAAATATGACTCCATACATGTGTGTTTCTGTTTAAGTCGTGCTAAAGATGAAAAGGAATGATCAAATCTGTTCTACAAATGTTTTTTCACTTTCCCACCTAGATCCTGTGCATTGATGTCAAGCGAGATATTTTGCACTTTAAACTTTTTAGCATAGTGGCTGTAATTGAACAGAATTATAATATCATCTTAAAATAATGCTTTCTAGATCACAGCTGTCACTGTCCTTGGTTCCATCCTGGACAAACTGAAGCCCGCTCTCTTCCTTTGGTAGGTGAAAGTCGCTGATGTTAATAGGGACAGCCAGCATGGGTTTGCGGTCTAAAGCAGAGGGAGAATTATTACCATCAATGGTTTAGTGACATTATTTCCTCGCTGCACACCTACACATTCGATAATAAACATCACACATTTCATCGCTGCCACCCCCACTTTCCACTTCAATCTCTATTAGCATTACGTCACAGGAGTTTTCTGTTTTGTTTACCTCGAATGATCCTTCACAAGTATGCTCAATAGCATCAAAATGCAACATTTTATGGGAAGAAAGGTAGATTTATCATAAACATTTCACTCCTGTGAAAAAGAAACATCACACGAGAGTCGATCCAAAGGAGAAGGTGTTGCTGCACGTAAAAACAATTGTTCATTAATGATTTTCTATGTAACTAAAGTATAATACACTGAACTTCATTCAATGCCTTACAGATGTTCTATAGTGCATTATTTTTTGCAAAGCCAGAAGTGGTATAACCTTAATCACTTTTCATACTGACTCTCACTTGGGTTGTCATATTTTGAAAAACGGGAGCAAGATAAGCAGACTTTGATGTTTTTGACAGAAGGACATCATGGCTAGAGTTTGATTATCCACCAGCTTTGTTACTGTATTAAAGGTTTTATCACGATGTGCTCAACCTTTTTTCAAAGTCAGGCTTATAAGTGATGTTTAGGATCAACCTTTAATTATTATTAACTTAATGAGAGGTTTGTTTGTTTTTTTATATTCCCAAGCAAGACTGCATGAAGCATGTCCAGTTTGATTGAGTTTTTTGCCCTGTAGTGGACACCATGCACTGAAAGGGTTAAAATGTCTTAAATATAAGACACAACTAATAGATTTATCCATCTATCCATCCATTTTTCCTCTTGTTTATCCAAGAAGTGGGCACAGCTAACAGATATCCCACGTCCCACTTTATAAATTGCATTAATGCAACTCTTAATTTGTGCTACAGAATTTTTCAGACTAAATCTACCCTAGAGGATTTCTAAAAAGAAGAAGAAAAAGAAGTTTCACATATGCACATTGAAACAGAAGTGTGCACATGCATACATAAGTACACACACTAAACGCCACTCCCTCACAAAATAATACAAACACAACCACAATTTTATGAACGCACAAGCAAACAGACACACAAATGTGACATATAATAACCTACTTTAATAGTAAGCATAAACTCATCACATAACTTACTTGACTACATCCTGATTCTGCTCTTATAGACTATCAGATTATAATTATATTCCAACATGAATCCTATTTTTTTTAGTAAACTGACATATTGTGGAGTGATGATCATAATATCACTGCTGTGTGCACAGTTGCATTTGCACTACTACAAAAAAAGACAAATAAAACTTGACTCAAAGTGTTCTCTGCAGGAATGCTTATCAGAGCTATGTTTGTTTTGGGGGGGGGGGTTGTGGTGCAACAAAAGGTTTTGATTGGTACTCCAGAGGTGACAGACACATTTCCACTACAATCACCTATTTCAGTTTCATGATGTTATATTTAAGGCTATTACATAAAAAAAAAAGAAAGAAAGAAAGAAAAGACAGTGTTGTTAAATAAGAAGAGTGCTCAGGAAATCACCCTGCACTAGTATGGAGTGATCATTGCAAATACTGAAGTGTCCACTGTGGTGTCCAGTAACTGACTACTATAATAGTTGTAGTGCATTAAAGTTCTACAGCCAACTGCCACAGTGGGAATTTAGATGAGTCCTTTTACAGTTAAGTAGCAATATAATGTACAAAAGAAGTATTACTGTACTTGTGATTAATTTAGATCTCTCATCAGATGATCTGCATTTGAATCTTCTTCTCTTTTTTTTTTACTGTTAATATGTCACAAAAACATAAATGAAAATAATTCTGGGAAGTTCCCCTTATGATGGTATTTTTAAAAAGAGCAGTAGCATTAGTATTAGTCACATCAATTTCTTCTGTTAATGAATATTTATTTTTATTGTTTAAATACCACATGTGGTTTTCTGAAGGAAATCTCCCCATGCCAGTGATTCCACTTTGACATACTGATGTGATTTTGCATGAACTTACTTGCTGCGTGGCTCCTTAGGTACTTTATACACGTGTAGGACATGAAGAGAAAGAGGCTGAGAGAGAGCAAGATGACACTAATGCCAAGGATCACATAAATGAAGTCTCCATCATCTTTGGGCTCTGGTGAAAAGTCAAATCATAGTTAAGTTTCTTGTACACATATTCACCTGAAGCATATTGCCACTAAGTTCTGTTGTAGAGTATCACAAGAATTACACGCTAAGCAATCAACCAATCACTGTGTCAATAAAATACGTGAATATGTGTACGTACTGGGTCTGTCACAAATTGAGTTGTGTGTCCTGTTCCCTGGAAACTTTTCAGGAAACCCCAGCATGCTGCACCTGTTTAGCACAAAGCTTTTACATCACTGGCATGTTCATGACTTCTTTTACTTATCGTTGTGGTATAACCTGTTTAAATCAAGCTTACTGTGTCAGTGCTTTGCAGCCATTCGTTTGCACATCGAAATATTCTTTTTCGCCACATATGCTTTCACACTGATAAGAATATTTTATGACCAATGTAGTCGAGGAGACAACTGGAACAAAAGAAAGAAATACTATTTCAGTACACATGGAAGATACTTTGGAGCGGACATTTGTGGTTATAGGGTGACTGATTTTGTCAGCTTTGGTGATCCTGTGACTTTTCCTCAGTTTCAGCCGTGAGGTCAGTTATGAGTCTAATGATGTTACAGAGGTTTTATAAGTTTATATCTGATGACATATAGTAAGGACTGCAACTTAAGACAAAGGGGAACTGAGCAATCAGTCTGTGAATCTTTGCTAAACACTCTTGACATTATAAACAGCTCCTCTTTCACCCACTCATGAATCACCTGATCAGTAGGCTCAGGTTAATGTTTGAACAGCAGGTATGGAATAAAATGACAAATTTTTAAAAATTCTTTCACATGGATTAGTATAAACATCCATAATTACACAAATGCAAAACCATGATTGGTACTATACATTGCAACAGTCAAACCAGTTTTTGTGGCAGTATATGTATTTTACTCGCAGCTGTAAAAACTCAAAATGTCCATTCTTACCTGTCCTTTTCGGTTTCTCGCCTGTGACGCATTTGTCCTCCACACAAGTTGAACAGATGCTGTTGGAGCACAGGAAACCAGCGGTACAGTCACAGGTTGCATTTGTGGTTGATGTACATTTCACAGCATAATCTGTAGACAGACAAGAATTGAAACCACACAATTTAACATACAATATTTAATCTTTTACCAGTTCTGATAAATGCCTTCTCAGCTTTTCTCAACTTACGCTGGCATGTCTGGCATTTTGCACATCTGTCAAAGACGTTGTGAAATTGTGAGAAATGTCCCTCTGGACAGGCTTGGCAGGCAGTTGGTTGGTTCTCAGAGCAAAATTCTTCTAGATAAGTGCCTTTAAAACCAGGAACAAGTTAAAATCAGCGACTTTCACTTTTTTTCACAGACTCTTGAACCAAACAGTTTAGCTTTTTTTTTTTTCCAACTTTATTTATTGAACAACCAAACAGTTTAGCTTAAACATATAATGTGATAATTACATCAAATGTATGACTAATTTAATAATTATATCAAACTAATCAACACATTTGGTTGAAAGACACTCATCTTATTTTTTAAAAGGTTAATTTTTTTTTTACCTGGGGGACACTTGTCACAGCACCGTCCATTTGTCTTATCCTGTTGATTACCGCAGCTTTTAACGCAACCTATAGTCCAAAAAGTCAGCACAAATAATGGTATAAGTGCCATGGAGAGGTTCAGGTGAATCATTGTGTCCAGCGCTCTGTGTGCGCTTACAGGTTTTTATATTGGTTGCTGACGTCAAGCATGACAGAGAGTGTGACTATGTAGTCAGGAAGTGAAAGACCACTAGTAAATGTAGAAGGCAGTGAGCACATCACGAACACGCTAACTGAAAAAAAAAAAAGCTTAGATAATCTTTTTTTTTAAACTGCTGCAAATTTACCAGATGGCTTGCTATTTTATTTTATTTTATGTGATAATTGAACAGGATAAAGCTGTACTTCTAAGCTCATCTACAGTGAAGCTGACAGATTTATCTAAAGCAGACAGCATTTTATGCTTGTTGTCACCACTAATATGAATCTTTCCTCTCAGAGACTTTCATGTAAAGCATGTGTGGATGAGCTGTTTCACATACAGTTTTCAAACACTTCTGAAATAATAGCACACTCACAAATAACTGGTGACAAATCTTAAGTAACAGCCATTTTTTTGCCTTTCCTAGATTCCACTCCTGTGTGGTGCTCACTATGGCTGTACAGTACGTATACCTGTTTATTAGGTATACCTGTTCAGTGGCTTGGTAATGCAAAATCTAATCAACCAATTAAATGTAATCAAATATCTAATCAGCCAATTAAATGGCAGCAAATCAATGCATTTTGATATGTAGACATGGTCAAGAAAACCTGCTGAAGTTCAAATCAAGCACCAGAATGTGTAAGAAAGGTGATTTAAGTGACTTTGAATCTGGAATAGTTTTCGAGGCCTGATGGGATGGTCTGAGTATTTCAGAAACTGCTGATCTGCTGGGATTTTCTCACACAACCATCTATGGGATTTACAGAGAATGGTCTGAAAGAGATAATTACTCATTACAACCAAAATAAGAGCAACTCTGAAAGCATAGCAGCAGAAGACTACTCCAGATGCTACTCTTCTCAGTTAAGAACAGAAAACTGAGCTTCACAAAAATTGGACCACAGACGATTGGAAATTTCTTACCTGGTCTGGTGAGACTTTATTCCTTCTGCATTGTTCAGATGGTAGAGTCAGAATGTGTTGTAAACAATGTGAAAGGGACCATTCTGTCTTGTACAGTTCAGGCTGGTGGTTATGTGATGTATGGGGAATATTTTCTTGGCACGGTTTGAGCCAAATACCAACTGAGCATAGTTTAAATGCCACAGGAATAGTGTTGCCATAGTGTTGCTGCCTTTTTAACCAGAGTGTACCCATCTTCTGCTGGCTGCGTCCTACCAGATGATTTGCCATGTCACAAAGCTCAGCTCATCTTAATCTAAACTAGAGCATGACAATGAGTTTATTGTACCTTTGGGATAAGGTTGGAACAGAATTTATGTTATGGATGTTCAGCTGACAAATCTGCAGTAACCATGCTGCCAGGAGGTTTGTTACAGTCCTTCACTGTGGGTCCAGGCAATATGTGCACTGGAACCTGAACATGTGGAGGAACAATATGTTTAGCAGTGAGTCCAGATTTTGTCTATGGAAACTGGCTTGTACGATCAAAGTGTAGAGACACTATGGTGATTGTGCACAGATAATTGTTTTTTGTTTTTTTCAAAGTTTCCTTTTAGGTTTTTAGAGAGAAAAAAAAATCACAAAATGTATACATTTTTCAAAAATAATTCACAAAACCTATTCACTTGGATTTACAGATATAAAGTACACCGCTGTTTTGCTTTCCTTTGTGTTTTCTCTCCAAAGGTGTTAATGCATTTTGTTTATTTAGTCTTTTTTTCTATAATATTTATCTAATGCTAATACATTTTACTGGATAAGATGTGTGTGTCTTTAGTACTATGCAAAGTCACACAATGGTATGGCTAATAGGTCAAATACTAGGAAATCTGCCACTTAACATCAGATGCTGAAACCTCAGATTGCTGTCTGTGGGTATGTTTCCAGTCATTTTCAGTGTGGGTGAAACACTGAAGTGGTCTGCACCTCATATTTTCCACTTCAACCCAGCTATAATTGGCCATTCTAGCACAATGGTTATTGAATATTATTAACCATTTAAACTTCAAATATACACTATTGGTCAAAGGTCTTAGAACAGCCCAAAGTTTAGTTCAGGGTGCCCGTCACTCTGTACAAGTCACCGACCCTGTATCCAGCAAAACAGCCAAAGACTATCACACTTCCTCCTCCGCGTTTGACAGCTGATGCCACACACTGTGGAATCATCCTTTCGCCTACTCGAAAGAGAGACTTGCTTACTATGACCACTATTGTGTCCTGTGAGCTGGCTGTTAACTCTCAGAAACTGTCAGACCTCTTCCTGTCAGAGTTTGCCACAGTTTCCAAGTGCCCTTTGATAGTGAAGGAAACTGTACTCTACATTATTTTTCAGTGTTAGGTAACCTTACCTTTTTTTTTATTTTCTTTTTTTTTTTATCTCTGGCAGTTTATCACTTACCTTTGTATCATTTTACTGACTTGAATTGCAATAAATAACTGGAAAAATTGGGGTGTTCTAAAACTTTTGACCACTAGTGTATGTTATTCAAAACTCTTTTAATGTCCAAGAACCTACTTGTCTGTCTTCTATGAGTCACTCTGCCTCTTTTCTCTGTTTACTTTTTTAATTGGCTGTGTTCTGTCACTCCCCCTCTTTCAGGCTGTCTGTCATTCAAGGTCATCTGCAAAGGTCTTATGCAAATTCTACAACCATCTGCTTACTCTTCTTCACCATCACCCATCACCTGTATTTATATGCCTAGTGCTATAGTAACTATCTTCTCCCTTCTTCTCAGATTCTGCTCTGTAATGTTGCTTCTCACTGGAGTCTAACTATCAATATATGTAAATTTTACATTTTCATATATAAACTTTGCACTCTCTGCTTTGCAAGCAATGTGGATCTCTTTGCGTTTATATTTCTTTTGTTCCACACTTGTACTTACGGTTGAAAAAGATCACACATTACATATAAAGAAAAATGTATTTAATAATATGGAAACTTTGGCAGAAAAAAACTGTTTTTTACATTTCTGATCTTCAAGAATTTACAGTGACTCCAAAACAAACCGAAAATTGTATATATATTACAAAGCAACTAACAGAAGCAATTACAATATTTTATCGTTTTGTGCCTGGAAATCCCACAGCCCATGATGTATGAGTATGCAAGTCCCTTCATAGACCCAAAGGTGACCTCGGTGTACTTGAAAAAGTATGGAATTACCAAAGATTTACATGATATGTACAGAAAAACAAGCGTGTGATTTTTTTGCAGGGTTATTTTTGTAGCCTACATGTATATGTTGCAGGAGCACACAGTGCATGATGATGTGAAGGTTTTACTGTTGTTCTGTGACCTTTTGGTGACAGTACTTTGACTTGCTTTTGCTGATGGGGAGTTTCCTGGCCAATCAAACACAGTGCTTAAATTTCGTTAAATGAGCTGTCAAATATCAGTCATAATTATATTATGGCCTTGCTGTTGCTTTCCTTGATTTTCAAGGTAATGTAGAAAAACATGAATGGATCTGTTCCACTTGATATGTTAGTTTGCACAGTGGCTGATTAAGACATTTTTACTCACTTAAGGTTCTCTAATATTTTGTCTTAAGATTTAATTAATACCTGACACCCCCTGTGCAAAACTGCCACCCACTTAAAACACATGACGTGTGCCCTCCTATCATAAAAAAAAGAAACTGCAGACGTTTACTTCCGTCATTGACAGACAGACCAAACCACATGGTTCCATGTATGAAACCTTCAGGATGTGACGTTAGCATATACGTGCAGCACTAAACAGTAGCTTCTAGTACCGTCACTATATAGCCACAAAGGGCGGCAGTGACACTGTAGAAAGCAGGATTCCCCTTCACAAGTAAAGCATAGAAGTGCCACCTACTTTGTGGGTGAAAGGAACATGTTCTGTTAACTTGTACCAGAGTGTTTCTAACTGATAAACTTTATGAACAGTGCCGTCGGAACATTTGATGCCACTGAATAGACGCAGCATGGCTTCAAACAAAGATAATGACACGTTTACAGTATTTACTTTTCTTGGGCTGTTCTCTAAGGAGCATACATAACTCCTTATACATATAGGTCAAAAAGCACGTGTTTTGTGGCTGGAGTAGAAGTGATGTGAAACTGCTCACGTCGTACTTAAGTTATGTCACTTCAGTCCGTGTCACACTAAAAGTTCAAGTTGAAAGGAAATGTGATCAAGACATTGACCTAAGCAACCCGCTTTGGGTCTGCTGGTGGTTAATAGCTCAAGGTGGCATCAGCTGAATTGTTCACAGTGTAGGTAATGTGCTTGGGTTTTCAACATTAAAGGATGCACAGAGTACAGATTCATTACCTGTAGATCGGCCATATCCATCTAGATCATTTAATTTTATACTGTCTATCGTTAAAAAACAAAGATTGAATACAATAATCCACTACATAAATGCAATGTAATACAAAAACCATTACTTACATTTTAAACATAGCATCAAACAAAGTAAAGTGATTATAGAAGCCAAGATACATTTTAAGAAAAATCCCACCAAGAAAAAAGAATAATATATGTTATATTTCATAAAAAATAGTTCAACATAAACATTAGGCTGCTATGATTTTGCTGCAATAATGGCTAAATGTCAAGCAAATGCAAATACATGCCTACTCAGAAAAGCATGTGTGATTTCTCAGAATTTGCACATATAGAATTACAGAGATTGCAGAGTTAAAGAGCTAACAAATACAAATAATAATCAAAACAAAAGGGAATATACATTATGCACACCACATAGCATGAAGTATAGCGTGTAAGCTGCTGTCCTTCAAAACCAGACATAGAAAGGTTGTTTCAGGTGTGTAATTTTTCTTTGAAACCACACACCTACTTACTGGATCACTGACATTTACTGAAAGCAAACTACTTGCAGGGACTGTTTCCAGTATGTGTGTACTCTCTGTAACTCATACTTGCAGGTTTTACAAAAAGCAGCAACAACAGTAAAATGCTGCCTACACACAGATTTATTAGGATTAATGTAATAATAATACACGGACTATTAAAAACTTTACTAACTAAGTAATCTTTACTAAGTAACAATGTTTAATTCTGGTGAACTGTACTTGAATAAATTGTGCTTAAAGTTGGACTGTTATACAGGTGTTTATACTTAAATAATGGATCTGAAAACTTGATATACGTCTGTCTTTATTTAAATCGCTTTTCTTGGGAACATTTACGGCACGGTAGCTTTTTCCATATTCGATTCTTCACAAAGAGTCAACGAAGCAGACAAAGCATTAACTGAAATTTATGAATGTGTGTGTCTGGTTTCTGGTGCAAAACATAAGTGAGGAGAAGTATGAGGACGCTTTCATAACTCCTCTGACTATGTGATCCGAGAAACATCTCCAATGAGGTATAAGCAACATGAAAGTCCTCACATTTACAACATCAGTCTTTCCAAAGGCCAAAATGAAAACATGAGAGGATGTCTGTCTCAGTGGGGGGAAAAGAACCGCATTTAGGTGGCTGGGGGAACTCCCCCAAACCTACACATCACTGAAAGCATGTTTGTTTTCACAGACCTGCTAATTTGAACAGAGCTGAGTAATCAAAAACTGAGAAACAATGGGCAGAAAGACTTCATGCAAAAATTAAAGTAGTTTATAATATTGTGGATCAGTGGTATTAATTGTACTGGTCTTACTGGGTATGTCTCAGGCTTGTCACAAGCCCCAGTAT
>VURO01022812.1:0-15190 GCA_015108175.1 Pelvicachromis taeniatus
AAATGTATTTAAAAATTAGAGAATATTGTTGAATGTTTTCATAAAACTGAAAGGTAAAAACGTTTACCTCTGGTACTTTAGAAGCAGAGCAGCAGGTGGAAAACACTTGACAGCCAGACGCTATGCAATGGGAAAACCAGCCAACATAAAAATATGAATCCTCACCTACATCTGCGGGAATCATTGGAATCAGAATTTTTTTCCACACATATCTCTGATTTATACAGACAGGATGAAACATGTAAGGATATATCAGTCTTAATTTACCCAGTGTTGTGTATATCTATGTAAATACTTAACCATTTAAAAAAGTGTTTTGATTGAACCACCCCTATTTTAGATAATGACTTGCAATAAGATGCATTTACGCAAGACATAGTTTGGCCTATAGTGGCATTCTAGCACTTTTATTTAAAGTTGTTCTTCTAGTGATGACATTGTGATACTTTCTCAGTTATTAGAAAATCATAACATCCCATAACCGCTTACACCTTTGACACCTCCTCATCCGTAGGATGTATTCATAGTGCAGACAAAGGAGTATACATAAACGGAGTAACAACCACAAGTGTCAGTGGTAACTTCAAATACAGCTCAAGAAAGCTCAAGAAATGCCATCAAACACACTTAACTTTAACCCTTGGCTATAGCAGTTATTTTTTAATCCACTTCCTACTGAAGTATAATATACACTTACATCACGTAATAATAATAATAATTTATTTTTTATATAGATTTGATTCCTTCTTATTTTAGCACCAGATCCCCTGCAGATCCAGGGATTGTTCTCCATGTGGACAGTGGTAAGATCTACACATTAAAAAAAAAAAACAAAAACAAAAGAATGAACGTCCAGTTTTATTTATGTAAATATTTGATTTATTGTTGATGATTGTAGATTATAGAAAGCAATATTTCATTTTCCAACACTAGATGGAGACAAATATAAGCGAGACAACAATGGATGTAGTGGATGTAGAGATGGTTTTTCTTTTAAACTGTGTTTTGACAAAAATCAATGAAATGTATTTGCAGCAATTACTGCTTAGTGAAGCAGTAAATATGAATTGCATAAAACAAAGGATGCTGTTTTTGGTTTGTATTCACATGAGCATGTTTATCGGGATTTCCTGGAAGATGACTATGGTGGCGTTAAGTTTATTGTCTCTGTTCCTGGGGAGTGTGACTCTTTTCCTCGGTATTTACACTGATAGGTGAGTGGCTAAAACAGGTAAAACACACATTATTTATATAGATTCACTATTGGAATAAAACAAGTACTTCTTTACCTTTTCAAATACTTAATAATTTAAAGGTACAGTCAGCATTTTTAGACTATGCACTCATAAATATACTTAAAATAGTTTGAAATTATAATAATAATAATAATAAGTAGCAGTAGTAGTAGTAGTAGTGTGCTGTGAGAAAGAACAGGAAATGTCTGCAGTGATTTGTTGAAGCATCTGCAAATATGAGTGGAAATACAGAATAAAAGGCAAAGAGTCTGTATTATTATAAGGGGTTTGAAAGTCAATATTTGGTGTGACCACCTTTATTCTTCAACAATACCCCAAATTTTCTGAATGCTTTCTTGTAATTTCTTTAAGTAGTCTTCAGGAATAATTCTCCAGGCTTCTTGAAGGAGATTCAAGGCTCTTCTTTGGATGCCAGCTACCTTTCTTATTTTCTCCAAGGTGATCCCACAGCTCCAGGCTCTGAGGAGGCTGGTGTTGAGTGTTTGGGTCATTGTCATGTAGAAAAATCAAGCTGTTGTTCATTATATGCTTTCCAGCTGTTGTTGGATGGTGAATCAAAATCTGATGACAGTTTTTTTGGGTTCATAACTCCATCAACTCTTGCACGATTCCATTCACCATTGGCTATAATGCAGCACAAAAACACTACAGAGCCTCCACCATGTTTTACAGATGGCTGTAGGCACTCGCTGTTGAACCTCTCTCTCCTCACCTCCTTAGTATATGTTGATGATGATTTCCCTATTTCCATTCTTAAGGAAGGGTCTCCACTGAGATGATTTCTGATGAAGTGTTGATGAACGGATGTATCCACAGCAGGGCCAAATGTATCTCTCAGGTAACTCAGCACACCATACTGAGATATGCCAAGAAGCTTGGAAATGTTCTTTTTGGTGAAAAAAAAACCAAAACAATTTTATGCCTGTCAATCTGTGATATCTTTTTTTATTTCTTTTTTCATGCATTCAAATCAGAAATGGGAACAAATTATCTGCTGCTTGTAACAAAGTGCCTAAAGATACAAAACACAGGTCAATGGTCAGATACAAGGACTGGATTAAAAATTAGCAAGTTTCAGCTGTGTCAACGCAATGCCAAAGAGGACGTTTCAGCAAATTCATCCCAGTGTCAGATTATGCAATGCTTTTTAGAAATTGAAAGAAAAAAAGAGCTACATCACAAAATCTAAAGAATATTTATTATTAAAGCGTCATCTCTGTAAAAAGAGCATTGCACAGCAGCAAGTTGCAGCTGATCAAACTAAAAGACTGCTGGAATAATCTTCTTTGGACAGATGAACTCAGTACAACAGCTCATACTGATAGGCATGGCTGGGTGATGATTTGTATTTGTTTCACAGCCATCAGACCTGGACAACCTGGAGTGGTTGAGTGAGCTTGGCTGAAACTGGGTTACTCAGCAGGATAATGATCAGAAGCATGGCAGCAAATCTACAAAAAAAATACAAAAATGATGGCGGCTAAGACAAAGTCCAGACCTCATTCCAACTGAAATGCTGTGGTGGGACCTTGGAAGAACTTTGCACAAATGAATGCCAGTAAACCTCAACGAACTGAAGCAATGTCGCAGAAATGAGTGAGCCAAAATTCCTTCACAATGAGTGAGAGACTGAAAGTCCTACAGAAAACAAATATTTCACATTGTTGCTACTGTGGTTCTACAAGCTACTGGATCGTGGGGTTTTATGTAGTTTTTGACCAGACAGGTATATAGCGATATCTTCAGTGGAGTTTATTGTAATGAAAAAAAAAACAAAAAACTAGAGGGTAGAATATTAATTGTTAACATGTTTGATGCTTCAAGAATAGAAAACAAAGATTCTCGTGATTTCTTGTTTAAATATTTGAGGGAATGCTTGTTAGATGACAGTGGCTGAAGCCTTCAATTGGATAAATACTTGGGAAAGTAATATGTGGTTTTTTCTAGCGCCTAAGCTTTACGACGATTAGATGTTCCCGCCCAGTGGTGGCTGATGTTGCTCACTTCCATTAACATACATATCCATTTATCTAATACTTCTATTATTAATATATCTATTTTACCCATGCCATTTACTATTTAACTTTGTCCTTTTTATTAGTATTCGAAATTTTCTAAATTACTGCTCTTATTTACATTTTAAACCGCATCACAAGCTTTTGGAACCGATTAAAACAATTGCATGATTATGGCTGACATAAAATATTGCACAATTATGGCTTATCACTGAAAACCAGCTGTAGAGGGGGTTTGTCATTTTGCATGCGTACATTGCAGCCAATTTATGGTGCATTTGGTGCAAAGTAAGAATTTCATTGCTCAGCGTAACCATTTGTGTTTTGCAGTGTATATGACAATAAACTTCTTGAATCTTGTAGTTTCTAACGATGATGATAATTACAGAAAACATGGTATTTTCGTGTGGCACAGAAACTTCCCAGCAGGAGGAGTCATTCTACAAGCCAAAACCAAAGGCTGTGTAAAAGTGTTTTGGGGAAGAGACCTGGCAGTTGTTGAACCCTCCTTGTTGATAGATCTGTGTGTAAACCAGACAGCGTCAGAGGAAAAGAATTTGACAAGAGAACAAAGAAAGCCTGAACTATACATAAAACTCCTGTTTTGCACACAAGTTTTCTGTGTGCTTTAAATGTACAAATATATCAGTTTCTTTCATCAAGTAAGTCTTGCAGCTGTCCTGCCCTGCTAGTGTTTGTCCTAATGACAGGGCACAAAGTTTACTGAACAAAATACAGCACCCCCTGTTCCAAACCCCGTCCACATGCCAGATTAAAAATTGGAGGTTATATTTTTTTTCTCTTTTGGTGAAAAGTGTCAACAATTTTGCTTCTACAGCTTACAGCTGTTCATGCTTGTATTTGATTGGCCTTAAACCCAACCCAGGGAGGTATTGTGAAGCAAGCTCAACAAGATATTTTTATCTTTGAAAGATAACAGCTACAGTTCCACTAATCTGTGCCAAAGGTGAAGCTAACTCATTTAAAATAATTATATTGTAGTTGCATAGAAACTGTCTTCTCAGTTGTTTGTTTGTTTTTTGCTTTATTTTAACAAATCGTCATAAGCAAAGAAATAAGTCTTTTATAACTCTTATAATTTGTTCACGCTGACATGACTTCTATGTACTGCTACACCATAAAGACTCAAAAAATTATTTCCATATCTGAGTCCCACCCTGAAACAGGTCACAGGTAAATCTGTCCAGCTTTTTGTAATATGACTGCATTTGTCTAAAAGGGGTTTGTCTCTAAGTAATCAATCATAGGCAATAGTATTTATGAAACTACAAATTTTGTGCATTAATAATAATTCAAAAACACATGGACTTGAAATGTGAGAGGATGAAGTAATGATTTCTGATTCACAATTTGATGGCATTTACAATAACAATAACATTGTCTGACTACACTGACCTATAGATACGCCCTTCATTCAGCATGGCTCAGGTACACACCTTCAGACATCTTTTAGTGAAAGTGCTGACACTGACTGACTGTCACAATGTCATTGTAATCCATTCTGCCCGAGTAATGAGAGAAAACAAAGGAAAATGTATCACCACCCAAATACAAGTTGAGTTGCATGAAATTGCATGTGCACAGTCATGTCTTTCTAGGTGGTGGTTGGGAGTGACATGTGTATGAAAAAGAGGCGTGTGAGAGAGTTAGTCAGTACCTGACTTTGGATAAACAATAGATGATTGATAGACAGATGAATTGATGGAACACAAAACCATATGTTTCTCATCCCATATTGATTATATCACGTCAGACAGTAAAAAAAAATGACGCAACAATTCATAACACCACTACACATTTGAAAAAAGGAGATTGTATAAATACTAATGAGCCATTAGACCAGGGGTAGGCAATTCCAGGCCTCAAGTGTCCTGCAGGTTTTAGGTAACACCCAGGGTCAATACACATAAATCAAATGCTTCGTTCATTACCAGGCCTCTGGAGAACTTCAAGACATGTTGAGGAGTTAATTTGTTGGAACAAGGACACATCTAAAACTTGCAGGACACGGCCCTTGAGGCCTGGAGTTGCCTACCCCTGCATTAGACTGTGAGCTGGCGTGGACAGTATTTTAATATTTGAGTCTATGATGAAAGATCGGAGACCAGAAGAAGGAATAGAAATGACTATAAAGAGATGTGCTGTGAGGACTCAAGATTTATGAGCATCATTATATTGCTTTTCCTTTCCTATCATGCCAATGTTTCCGTTTAATTTAGTAAAACTAATCATTCTTGTGTTAGTGACTTTTCGATTATATATCAATTATATACTCGCAACTGTGAAAAACATACTGAATGGTAACAGAAATGGTTCTAAAACCTGTATATACCTTTCAGTATTAATAGCGACTTTCCAGATGTGCACCATAGGCACTAATGAACCCCCATACCATAAGAGCGCTGATAACAAGACTCTTCGCCTTTAGGTTTGGAGGAAAATGAATATCAAAGTTTAATTCATCTCTCCACAGAAGTGTTTTCCACTTTGCTTCAGCTCATTTTAAATGTGCTTTGGTCCGAAGATGTGGATCATGTTCACATATGGCTTCTTCTTTGAATGATGGGAGCTTTAACCTAAATTTGTGGGTGGCAAACTGTGTTCTCAGACAGTGATTTCTGCAAATGATCCTAAACCCATGCAATGATGATCATGACAGCACCATGCCTGTTTTTAGGGCAGTACAGTCGGAGGGACGGAAGATCATGCATTGATTTAGATTTCTCACATTCTTGGAAACTTTTGATATTACTTACAGTAGATAATGAACTAAAAGTTGTCAGAATTTTTCTGTGGTGGAATATTATTCTGAAATTTGTAGGCATAGTTTTAAAAATGCAATGATTTGTAAATCATTGCATTTTTATTTTTATTTGCATTTTACAGATCATCCCAACATTTGGGGGCAGATTTAAAACTGGAAATTCCTAATACATAGACAAACTACACACACAGATTGTTCACTTTGATACTAATTGTGATTTACAGGCAAAAATACAAGGCTTCAAATATTTTAAGATTACACACTGAAATACTACTGAGTTTTAAATGTGCTTTGTGCTGGATTTTAGGTATCTGAGTTATTGCATTTTCCATAGCCTTTAAATGTTCTGTTGTTGATGATCGTGTGGAGGAATAAATCACAGGTTATCCTTGGCCAAAGTATTGAAGTTGTTGAAATGACCTCTGGAGCTTTATGGTATATAGCGTTTCTCACACATGGCCTGCACATGGTACCAGCATGTTCCATAGTATGCATAGCAAAACAGACCATTAGTGTCCACATCTGTCCATGTGTGAAAACATTTTTAATGCTCAAACATAGAGTGCAAGTATTTTTTTTTTAACTTATCTGGGCAATTCATATAGTGTTCTTTCGTTGTTTACTTCTTCTTTGCTTCAATCCATACTGACAGACATTACAATATTAGGTTCAAACAACTGTGTGTTTGTTAATATCTCTGATATCTCTATCTCATCTTTCCTGTGAAAAAATGTTATCTAGCTGGTAAGTCTGGCCAGCTGCAAATGGTTTGATAAAACTCTGGCATGAGCAAGTAGTGTGGCCTAAAGGATATAATGGGGATTCAGTAGGTATACTCAGTACCAAACCCTGTAATAATGAATGAATATACTTGGTATGTGAAATGTTATATTGAAAGTATTATATTATTTTAGCATGAAAACATTCTGTTTAGGGTAGAAGGGTTCCTTCTTTAAACAAAACTTTCAATGGAGCTAGATGAAATACTAAAAGCTTATGTCTCAGCTCTGTGATTATTTAAGGTGGAGGACCTGCTGGAACAAGCAGCATTTTTATGACCAGTAAAAGCAGTTTTTGTTGTTGTTGTTGTTGTCATGGACAAATAAATGTGATCTTAATAGAATTGCAGCATAGTCTGTACAGCATAATTAATCTCTTTGTGTACATTTGCCATGGTCCTGGTTCCTTTTGACCCAATGATTTAGTGTTATTATTTGTGTTTTAGGTTCACTGTGTTTATTCTATAGTACCTAGGTTGTTCTGTTTACCTTTTGATTATTAGATTCCCTTTGTGTCTTTACCCCGTGTCTCCCTCCGTGTCTCCCTCCGTGTATCTGTGTTTATTTAGTTGTGTGAGTCTTTGTGCCTTGTTTCCCCTCCTTGTGTTTTATTCCATCATGCTGTTTTGAAAAATATCTCCGTTCACACGTAAACGCCAAAAGACACCAAAGGAAAACGCTGTCAGGAACATGCCAAAGCAACAGGTGGCGATATAATCCTAACCATGTAGAAATGTTGGCCAATCAGAAGTCTAGAAGCCTGGGCAGAAAATAGTAAACAAAGACGGCTTTCAGTTGTGAGAGCGTCTGTGTAGAATGTAAAAGTCACATCCGGAGTTCACTGTGACGCCTCTGTTTTTCAAAATGGAGGGACAGTAACTGTGCGTGTATATGTAAGCCTGTAAACACTGCAGATAGTAAAATTAACAGTAACATAAGGCCTGTCCCAAATCCTATCCTTCGGAGGCCGCATTTGTAGACCGGTTACGTCACAGCGACTCGACGAAGGCTGTCCCAATTCGTAGACTCCTTTAAATGCAGCCGACAAATGCGTCCTTCATTTCCCTGAATGTGAAGGATGGGTCAGGTGTATCCTTCGTGGCCCAACATATCCCAGAATTCATAGCACGGCCCAGACAATTCCAGTTTCCAACAATGGCAGGAGCTACTTCATTTTAATATTACTCTCATTACTCTTTCTGGGTCACAAAATAAACTTTTAACATATTTTCTGGCGAGAATGTAGCTGTGTAAACTTCAAATATGTGCTCGGGTTATCAAGACATCATGTATTTGCAAAAGTGCTCTGACGTTATCAGAGACGTCTGTTACCCACCAGCCTGATCACTGAGCGGGTTGTCAAGGCTCACTAGAGCAAACAGCGGACTCCCGGCACATTGTTTTCAAACCCCCTGCAGTCCGCGATCGAGCTGGTGGGTAACCAACATCTCCGAAAACATCAGAGCATTTTTGCAAATATGTGATGTCCTGAGTAAATCGGTTTGTTTTCACTCAGCTGAATAAACGTCAAACAGAAAAGGGATTAAACAGAAGTGTGAGATGGTAGCGAATTTACTCCAGTGTCCTGTTATATTTTAGAAAGCAAGGAGCAGACAGCTGAGTTTATTCAACTCCACCGAGACAGCTGGTGACGCAAATCTGAAGGCTAGACCATCTCATTTCACAAGCCTCACACTTCTGGCCTTCTCGGTCTTCGAAGGACCCGGCCCGCGTAGACCGTGAAGGCCGTGTCCTCCAAAGGATGCGGCCTAGGTTTTGGGACAGACCTGTGTGGACGAAAGGTGCAAACCGATAGAAAAATCTCAATTTTCAAAAATACATGTGGACGTAGCCTTAGGTTATCACAGTTTAGTTTATTTGTATTTGTATCACCTTTCACACCTGCAATAAAGCTGTGTGTTTGGAGTTCACGTTTTCGTCACCGTGACTTTGCGTTTGCGTCCTTCTCCTGCCTGCACACAGCGGTTCTGTGACAACATGCCCATGAATCACACCATGCAAACGGCCATGGAGTTGCAGATATGCAGTGTGACTGGTTTCGATTAGTCTTCACTTAGTTATTGTAATTAAAATATGATGTCAGCAAAACACTACAGATATTTTTCTGAATATCAAAGGTGGAAGAAAAAGAGTTTCCTCGAGTTATTCATTGAACATTTATGAAGAATTTGTATTTGTTGTGAAATATTGAACTATTAACTTAGTGTTGCATAAATGGAAACTTTTGAATACCTTTTAAATGGTAAAATGCCACACAGTCAAGTCAGCATTCACGTTCAGCATTTGACTAAATGAACAGTTTTGTGTTTTTTAAGACATGGTTGTTTGTATTGTGTTACTTCAAATTAAAATATTTAAGGAAGAGTACACACAGCTAAGTTTGAAGTTGTCCTGGCTCGAATGTAGTGATGAATCAGTGGAAGTCAACAAAATAAATATGGTAGCATCTGAGTAAAATAGGTGCATTTAAGTTAATCTTACTCAATTTATATTGATAACATAACATGCTTAAGTTGAATACTCCTTACTCTAGTCACATGAGGTTTTAAAATTTTGAGTCTTTATGTTGCAGCGCTTTAGTTTACTAAACTTTTAGTTTAGTTTACTATTGGGTGAACGTGCAATGTTTCCACACATTTTTGTTTTTAAATCTAGAACATGTTGTAATTTAAATATAATTTCTCAGCTCGGTTGTTATGTCTTACATGTGCAAGTTGTTAAGCTATACATAATGAATAAAGCCAAAATGCGATATTACAGCAACGCAAACTGGACATTGCATTGTCATCAAAATGTAGTTTGGATGGATTAATTTGGTGGTGCTGAGGATGTATAAACGTTTTTATAATTTATTTTAATCTATTACTAAGAATTGCAGCAAATAGAAAACCTCAAGAGAACCTATTCAAATATTAAAACACATTTTACTTTGATCTGCTTTCCACATCACTTTTATTCATCTAAGGGACAGCAACATTTAATGTTTGAATGTTTTCATTGTTAAGTTTCAGAGCTATGATGTCCAGCTATCATTTTAAGAAGAAATGGCAGCACAGAGAGCATACTCTGTGTTATAATAAAATTATAATGCTTATTTTACCAGTGTTTCCTAACTCACTAGATTAAATTTCTTTCTGTCTCCCCTTCCTATCACCCAGTCATGTCTGTCCCATATGTAACAACTGAAAAAAAAAATAATGATAATAACAAAGGTCAATCAAATGGACCAATATGGCAAGGCCATGATGGTCCATTTGGTAAAGTAAATCTGTTGGGCATCTTTCTTGGCCTTCAGACAATAATTCTGATCACTAAAGATCCAAACGGGACAGGCAAAAAGAAAATATATAAAGATCACTAGATTAATGATTTTTCTGCTGGATTAATCTCACGTTATTTGCAACAGTTTTAAACTTTACTCTTACTTTGGTTTATATTGTATGTACATATACCAGTCAAATGTTTATAGAACACCCCGATTTTTCCAGGTTTTTATTGAAAATTGTGCAGTTTAATGTCTCATTGCACTCTGAAATCAAAACATACTATAAATAAGCATTTGGCGTTAAAAAAGAAATCATGAAATCAATTTATTGACCAAAACGTATTCAAATTTTGTGACAAATCAAAGCAGCCACCCTTGGCAGATACAACGGCTGAACATACCCGTGGCTTTCGTTCTACAACAAGAAAAAAGAATTCTTCACAGATTTCTTCCGATGTCTGTTGCAGAAGTTCCCACAAATGTGTGCTTTCATTCTTTGGTCCAGTTCATCCCAAAACAGCTCGATGGGGTTTAAATCTGGAAACTGTGCTGGCCACTCCATGTTTTCAAACTTACCATCTTGTTCTCTTTTCCTGAGGTAGTTCTGGCTTAGCTTGGACTTGAACCCCTGACCCATGTAGGCACATACCAGAGGGTATTGCATGGCGCTGCAGAATGCTGCGGTAGCCGTTTTGGTTCTGGGTACATTCTTCCAGTCTTCAGTAGGGCAGTGGCAGTGTTTTATGGCCCAGGCAAGCCTCTTTGTATTAATCTGAATCGTCTTGTCAAACCTGCAGCTCAAAGTCTTCTCTTCACAGTTGAAACTGAGACTTGGTTACTACGACCACTATTAAGTTGTCCTGTGAGCCGCCTGTCACGCGAGCTGTTAACTCTCAGAAACTTGTCCTCTGATTCAGTTGTGGCTTTGGGTCTGCCAGACCCTCTTCCTGACAGAGTTTGCCCCAGTTTCTGAGTGCCTTTGACAGTGAAGGAAATTGTACTGACTGACACCTTGACTTTCTTTGCAATTTCTCTGTAGGAAAGACCTACATTTTTCAGTGTTATGATGGTCTATCTCTCTTCCATTGCTAATTGCCTCTTTCTCACCATTTTTGTAGCAACACACTACTTTCTGCAATACAATACTGTTCAAATGATGCTCCCAAGGGTATGGTAACACATTTTGGAGCAGGTACATAAAAGTACTATTGAAAAGTTGGATGAGTAATATAGTAGTCAGTGTATTTTATTGTTCTAAAATTTGGACACAATGAAGATAGAATCCTAAGGGTGAAAAAAGCACAAAAACAAAGATAGGAAATTCTTTTTTCTGACCTGATTTGGAATTTTTTTTCTCCATATAATCACATTTCTACAAGTTCCTTTTCAAAAACACAAAGTTTTAAATGGTAATACAGCATATTTTTTTCTTTTTGCAATTCTTTCAAATCAGTCAATAATAGCAAAAAACTTCCTACTGATGTTTTTTTGAAAGCCTGTTTTTTCAGTTTTCATTGCGTTTAGTGGTGATTCAAACAATGCCACTGTAGCAGGATGATTACAAAGCAGAAGTGTTTCTTGCTGCCGTGTTGAGAAGTTTAGTTCTCTATTCTGTTTCTTTTGTTGCTGGGCTCCATACTGTTTAAGGTGTAGCTATAGAAGTAAAGCTGCAGGAGTTGAGGGATTTAATTTTACGGTTGAGGGCAGAAAATGAGAAGTTAAGGCAGGAGCAGGCTTCTACCTTATTGGGTCCAAGTGCTGTACCTCCTGCTTCTGCTGTTCCGCCCACCCCTTCCCCCAGTGCTAGTGCCCCTCCAATGGAGAGCTTGGTGTTTGTCCCTCGGGATAGGAAATATCCCTCGATCAGAGGAAGAAAAGGTATAGGACCACAATCTATCAGAGTTAGAGCAGGCCTTTTCTTATTTGACCACCTTGAAAGGCAGTCTGTCCTAAGGCAGAAAGGAAGGACCCAGCCAGAATCATTTCCGTGCTTCAGGAGCTATATGGCTGCTCAGGTTCATATGTAGCTTTGCAGGAAGCTGTCTTTTTCCGGTGCCAAGAAGAGGGAGAAACATTTCAAAAATTCTCTTCCGGCTTTAATGAGTCTCATTGCAGCTGTAAAGCAGCAGGTTCCTAGTGAAATGCAAGGGTATGTGTGACCAATTTGTTGAGCATGCTATTGATGGTTCACTGTGCCATGAGTTAAAACAGTGTTGGTATACAGTGTAACATTGGTATGTTTTAGTTCTTTAGCATTCTGCGTCGCTTTGCGCTTAATCATTCTAATGTTTATGAGTTGAGTGTCTGAGGTGGGTTCATTTTGAATTGTTTTTATTTGATCAAGCATTGTTTAACTTTTGTATTTTTTTTTATAAGAAATGGTTCTTAGGTAAATTGTGAAAGGACTTTGTTAATGTAAAGTTTAATGTACAATTTATCCTTTTTTGTGTACAACCCTGCTGATTTCATCCCTTTTGCGTTCAGGCTGAGAGCTGAAGGTGGTGGAGGGTTTCCCAGCTGACTGTTATTACGTGCTGTGTGTGTGTGGTTGGTGCCAGTTTCTCTTTGCAATTGAATGCTTGCTCACAAGTGTCTGGGGTGATCTATTTATTTCATTTATTTGTTGAAAGCCTATAGCCCTCAAGTTGACCATCCACACTTGCTGGTAAGCCTCAGTCCTGAACACCAACCCCCCTTCCTGGTATGGTTGAATTTGTTGAGTTTTAAAAAATGTTTTCTTTGAGTAATTAATTTTAACTTTGAATTGGGAAATCACCTGCCTCATGTTAGTGGAACAAACCTGTGTACCTTAGTTGTGTTAGTGCTTATTTCTTTGGGTGAAATTCCAATGGTGGCAACTTTTGGCAGCCCTAGCTATAGTGAGAACAGTGGGTTTGAAGGGCAGAGTACTGAATAACTCTTATAACTTGCTCGCATACATGTTCATTATAGTAAGATATATATTCAGTTTATCAGAAGGGGATAGGCTCACTCTAGCCTGTCTGAGAGTGAACCATTATGTGTCATTTAAAGATAAGTGTAGCTTATTTTTATGAGTACAGTCACCTCCAGAAATGAGAAGCACTTGTGACAAACAGGAAAAAGGAATATCAGGAGAGTAACATGAACCACAGTTACGTTACGCAACAATAAAAAGGAGAACTCTACTGTAATCATTCAAAAGTATTTCCCCTCAAACCACATATAAAATTTAAAGACTCACTGTCCAGTCTGGCACCTAGTAAAGTACCAAAAGGATATAAAAGCCCATCAATAGACATTGATGAACATAGGCAATATGTTTCTGTAAAATAAGACTTTGTTCACACTAGTTTCAAGCATGAAAATGGAATTTAATATCTTTAAATAACCTTTATTTACAAATTTTGGTCAGAAATAAAACAAGTGTGGATATTTAAAAAAAAAAAGCAGATTTAGCTGTTTCAAGATTGTCTTTGTAAAGGGTAGAAAAATTATAGCCCTATAACCCTCACCACAATCTCTCAGCCCAAGATATCGGAGTTGACAGTTTGCACAGTATGATAATGTCACTCAGTGGCGCCTACATTAAGTGAAATGTACTATTTTTATTATATAGACAAGATAGACAAATGTTTGAACATGCTTATGTTTGACTGTTTTAATATCCCATAGAAATTGGCTGGGAAAAGCACAGAACAGGATTTTTTTGATATTTTAATCTAAGTATATACAGAACATAAAGAATGTAAAACTCCATAAAAAGGTGATCTAACTTCCAGTGTCATGTAGAGGGGAGGACGCATGTGTGAAAGCTCCCGGTCCATATTTTAAAAGTACCTTTTTATAACGAACTTTCTGCACACAGCGCGCAGCATACACGACGATATAACCATCCATCTAAGTAAATTGAACCAACTGTGAAAATTATTGAGCATGTCTAAACAAGTGAAAGTGGATAATGCACAAACTCCAGCCACATGTGCTGCAAGCAAGCTAGCGTCCTTTGCAGCTAACAATGCGGCGTCCCCACTGGACGGCTCTCCAGCACCTGAAGATCTTTTTGTCAGCCGAATTTGCCAAACAAAGGATCTCTCATAAGGAGGATGTTTCGGCATTGATTCGAGACGCCACTTAGACCAATTCAGGATTCTCTGGAGTCACTACAAACAACGGTGAGCTCATTCCAAACACGTTTAGCCTCTGTGGAGTCTACTGTCGGGGACATCTTTGAACGGTTGACGGTTGTGAAAACCGTCATGGAGAGGCTTCGGACCCAGAACCAATCGCTGATCGATCGCTGCGATGATCTGGAAAATCGCTCACGGAGAGCTAATCTCCGCATATTGAACATTCCCGAGGGCAGCGAAGATGGTAAAGACCCTTTAATGTTTATTTCAAATGCCTTACTGGCAATGACGGGCCCCGAGGTTTTTTCTTCGCCTCCCGAGCTGAAGAGAGCTCACCGAATCCTGACTTTCAGAACTAGCCGGAGATCGTCCCCCCTGCGTGTTCCTGGTATGCTTCACTAGATTCCAGCAGAAAGAAGCCGCTTTGCGTTGGGCCAGGAACCACCAGATCCAGTATCAAGGTGCTACTATTAGGATCTATCAGGATGTTAGCGCTCTGCTCGCAAAAAAGAGCCGCGTTTAACACCGTTAAGCAAGTGCTGTATCAGATGAACGTCAGATTTCGCCTGCTATATCCAGCTCGGCTGCGAGTGCTGCATGGAGACGAGTGGCTCACCTTCGATTCACCTGATGGAGTTCAGCAGTTTATTAACCGAAATTTTAGTATGGAATAGGTCTGTGAGCCGTGGTTTGAACTTTGATCTTACGATGAGAACTTTTTTCTGCTTGGTAGTATGGGCCGGGAGCCCTCTTGTGCAGATGTGCTTAAAATGGAATAAAAAAGGAAAGCAAATAACCAAAGAATGTGTTCCTGGGAGACTTTAGTAATAGTGTTTAGCCTGCAGCTTGCCTCAGGGAGAGTGACAGGTATAGGCTGTTTTTTGTTTGTCTTTTTGGCGGGGGGGGGGGGGGGGGGGGAAGAAGGGGGGGGGGGGGGGGGGGTCCCCCCCCCCCCCAACC
>VURO01022815.1:0-17777 GCA_015108175.1 Pelvicachromis taeniatus
CACAGCAGCATGTCTTTAAGTTTTAGCCTTAACACCTAGTGAATCATATTTGCTACATTCAGTTTTTGTGATTTTTTTGGACTTCTTCTTCTTCATCATCATCATCATCTTATTTGGCAAAAAAATTGAACTTGAAAACTTAAATTTTCTGTCAATTATTTCAGGGTTCAGATACTGCCTGTTAAGGCCTACATAAGTGTCAGTCAAGTATCTCTTCAAAATGTTGCGCTTTTAGACCTGTTCGACATTTCTTTTCTTTGTCCATCCGTTTTTTAAATGTTTATCCAGTTTAGTGTCATGTGGAGGCTACAGGGTGGACCGGCTGCCAGCCAATCACAGGGTCAACACAGAGAGGCAGACAACCATTCACACTCACGTTCATGCCTATGGCCAAGTAGAATCACCAATTAATGCACCTTGCATGTCTTGGGCTGTGAGAGGAAGCTGGGGAGAGCTCATGCAGGTACAGGGAAAACAGGCAAACTCCACACAGAAAACAGTAAAATGACTGAAACTACACCAAAAAGAAAATAAAAATAAAAATTACATAATCAGCCCAATAATACCCCAATGATAAAAAAAAAAGGTGAGTAAACATAATGACAAAGATATGACACGGAGGTGGGGGGTGTTCTGGATTTGCATATCTCATACACAACACAACACAGAAAATACATCAAATGTTTAAATTGAGGAACACTTCACATATATTAAAGAGCAAAGAAGAAGCCATATGTGGACACGATCCAAAAATGCTGCTGTCCATTTAAAATGGACTCAGGCAAAGTGGGAAAAAGTGATCATATGGTTTTAAATTTGAAATTCTTTTTGGAAAACCTGAACCCTGCAGAGAGACCATCCAGCTCTCAGTTCAAACCTCTGCACCTCTGATGGTATTGAGTTGCATTAGAGCCGATGTACAACTCGTACATATCAAGCTTTGTACAGATTTTAGAGCAACATATGCTCTCATCTAGATGAGCATTTCAGGGGAAGGCCTTAAATATTTCAGTAATTCAATGCTAAACTGCATTCTGCATCTATTACAACTTCACAGTTGAAGAGTCTGAATGCTGAACTGATCTGCCTGAAGTCAGACCGTTCGCCAACTTAAAACATCTGGAACATCACGAAACAAAACATATGATATAGAAGATGCTGAGAAGCTGGTATCTTCAATCAGACGCTGATCTCCTCACTTTCCACAAGTTTACAGACTGTTGTTAAAAGAAGAGAGGATGCTGCACAGTGGAAAACATAATTCTGTCGCAACTTTTTTGAGATGCGCTGAGGCCTTCAAATTCAAAATGAACCAATATTTTTAATACAATTTTACATTTTCTTATGTTAAGCCTCTGATGTTTTTCTTGTGAATAAAATGTGGGTTTATGAGATTTGCAAATATTTTTAAATCAGCGTTGTAATTAAGTTTTGCTTTATGCTTTAAACTTTCCTTCAGGATTTCTACCAGTCTGCAACAAAGAGCTAAGACTAACAGTCCATCTGTCAATTTATTGATAGTGTTGATTGAACCGTTACTGATCTATTCAAAACAAAAGGAAAAGCCCACCCATCATGTATTACAGGAGCCTCCAGGGGCATGTTCAATATTACTTATTTTGCCCAGTTCAAAACTGAAAATATTCAATATCTAGAACTGTAGCTTGATCTTTTATGTGTGAACCAAATGAAATATTCAAACCCAAGCCTTTGTTTCACAAAATGAAATCTCCTATAATGTCCAAAACCATCAGCGCACATTATATATCTCTGATTGATCTACACCCGATTTTTTTTTTTAAAGATTGTGCATTTGAACAGTGTTTAGCAGCACAGCAGTGGCCGGAGACTGAACTGTGCTGAAGAGATAAGAAACATTTTTTTAAAACCACACTGCATGAAGCCATTACTGCTTTAAATAAAACTAAAAAAAAAAAGAAATGCTAAAATGTAGGATGTTCAAAAAAATGTTTGACTGGCAGTGGGATGTGCTGTGCGGTGAGGGTGCAATGATTCATAGAAGTTTTACACAAAAAGCTTCGACCACAGCATGAGATTACACTGGAAAACCCTGCTGTCTGTGGGTGGATCCTGCCTGTCAGCAGCAGGAGGACGACGAGGTGGACGGTATATGTGAGGACTGAAAGAGCGCACACATCCCCGCTCGTACAGTGCATGTCGCACTGTTAAAGGACACTCACACTCATGCAGCTATAAAATCTCTGCTTCTCCTCACCTCCAGCAGCTCCTTGTCTTGGTCAGCACAGGAAAGGGTCTGAGAGCCTCAGAGAGGGGAAAAAAAAGGTTTAATACATTTGAATTTGAACACTGATCTTTTTAATTTCTTTGTTCTTGCTCTTTTTGTCTAGCAGCAGGTGTAAAATACATACTATTTGGCGTCTCTGTGTCGCTGATGGCAGACACGGTTTTCAGGGCGGATTTCAGAGGAAGCTGAACGTTGGAAACCACCGGGCTGAAGGATGAAGACTCCTCTGTGGAGATCTACACGGAAAATACATTAACACAGGAAAAAAAAAAGACAAAAACAAAAACGAGAAAGACACAGAAAGGACGAATACACATGCACGTAAACGAACAGGACAGCACAGGTAAGGGCACAGACGACAGAGACACAGAAGACACGTGTTAATGTTAAAGTACAAATGAAGTACATTCACACAGCTTGTAAGCACTTACCACAACAGCTGTCCAAAAACTCCATCTGTGCCTTTACCTACTGCTACATGCTTCATACATGCTGATCCACTTTTAGTCTACTGCTACAACCCCAACCCAATCCAGACTTCGCCCCAGCCCAGCCCTGGCGCCCCCGGACGCCTCACACCTGTTGAGTGCTCACCAAGAAGCGGACCGCTTGGCGAGCACTGGAATTGGTCGAGGAGTTGAGGTGGGTGTGGGTGCAGGGAGAGCTGGGGGTGCTGTCGCTGGTAAGACTGGGCAGGTGATCGTGCGTGCCGTTGTCCTGCGCCAGCTGGCGGAGATACTCCAGCCTCCGCTGGCGTGACAGCTGAAGCGAGAGCAGAGACTGGAGCTGCAAACGCTCTATGGAGCCCAGCAGGATCATGGAGTCTGAGGGAGAAGGAAGGGCACGGGAGAGGCAATGGCAAGGGAGGAGTAAAGTTATTAGTTAGAGGCTGTGAATAATTTAAATAAAGCACATTTTAAAAAGAAAATCAGACAAGAGAGGTGGGAATTGTCTGGGATTTTGTAGTGATGTAGTACTGCTGATGTGAGTTGCCTCAGGCTTAGAATAAGTCATAACAATGTGCTGAATGCATTGACATGTCTGTTAATGGGACCTTGTAATTAACTAGTAGGCACAAGCACTGTGATGAGCTCATACCCATACTGTGTATGCTCTTACCTCTGGATTCAACCAGGGCCAGTGTTTTGAGCTGACCGGTCATTAACATCTCTTGCAGATCCCGATAGGAAGAGTTAAGAGTGATGTAGCGCACATCTCTGACCATGATGTCCTCCACACGGATATTATACTTCCTGAAACACAGAGGAGAAGATAGAGGTTAATGAGAAGCCGGATCAGGGACGCCTGCAAACAAAAAGGAAGGAAATGAATGGGAAGATGAGCAAAAAGAGGAGGAAGAAGAAATGGTTAAAAAGAAAAGCAGATGAAGGTGCAGAATCACTGGAAAAGAGGAAAGTAGCAGCAGCATCAGCACACTCACTCGTGATGTCCCATCCCCAGCTCAGGAAGATAAGGGAGCTTCTTGATGCGAATGATGGAGTCGTACAGCGATGGTTGGAGCGCCTGGGCCACGGCGTTGGCCAGGATCACGGCGATCATCACAGGCAGGATGTGTGAGATCTGACCGGTCAGCTCGAACACTATGACTGCTGTGGATACAGTGTGGGTGACCGCTCCAGACAGAGCAGCAGCACCTGTGAATGAAAGGAAAATCTTTTATATCTGTCAGTCTCCTTAAAGCCATTTACATGGACCTAAATGACAAAGGTGGAGTGTCTGATCCACGAAAAGGTTTACATTTCCATGGATATACAGAATATAAGGCAAAAACTGAGTTTACACAATTCTAATGAGTTTGAAAGTCAGCATTTCGTGTGACCACCTTTATTCTTCACTATAGTCTGAACTCTCTTATAATTTTTTTTCTCTGGTAATTTAAAAAAAATACTCTACAGGATCAGATCTCCAGCCTTCCTGAAGGGTATTCAAAAGCTCTTCTTTGAAGGAGAAGAAGGAGGAGGAGATAGGAGACAGGAGGAGGAGATAGCTCAGTAGGTAGAGTGCTCGCCTCATGATCGAAAGGTCGGGGGTTTGAATCCACTAAACCGCTTCCCCTCAGGTACCCCTGAGCAAGGTACCGTCTTCTACACTGCTCCCCGGGCACATGCTTTGATGGCGGCCCACTGCTTCACTGAGTGAATGGGTCAAATGCAGAGAAGTAATTTCCCCCTGTGGGACAATAAGGGATTCTTCTTCTTCTTGAATGTTGGCTGCCTTTTATTTGCTTTGTGTCAAGTTGATCTCACACCATTTCTACAATGTTGAGGTCCAGACCTCTATAGTGTTCCACTGTTTCCATCAGATATGCTTTTATTGCATTGACAGTGTGTTTGGGACCGTTTTCATACTGAAAAATAAAGCGGTCAGACGCAGCACTAAATCATGACAGTGCCTCCAGATGGCTTCAGACACACTGTGTTGTATCACTTTCCTGACTTTTACCATACATATATTCAAATCTGGGTTCATCGCTCCATAATACCTGATTTTTAGTCCAGTTCTTCTGTAATTTCGCAAACCTCAGCCTTTTCCATTCCTTTCCTCAAGAATGGCTTCTTGACAGCCATCCTTCCACTGAGACCATTTCTAAAGAGCCTTCAGTGAACAGCAGATGGATCACCCAAAGAGTCAGATGCATCTCTTAGGTCCTGTGACAGATGTTTGCTGAATCTTTTCCTATTTTCAGAGACTGTTCATCTGCTGTAGATTTTTTTTTTTATGTCTGCCACTTCTTCTTTTTTTCTCAACTTGTCACACCCATGCTGAGATATATCAAATTTTCAGGTAGTAGCTCTTTGGGAATCACCCTGTTTGTGCAAAATGACTGTTTTATGGCTATCAAACACAGTTAGTAAGATTTATCACGGATCCAGCTAGAGTAACAAAGTGCCTACAGAGACCAATTAAATTTGATACATTGTCTGTTACGTGTAGACACAAAACTAGTTCATCCATTGAGTTAGGTACCTTGTTTAATGCTTGAATGAATCATAGGTTAATGTTAACATGCAAAAAAACCCCAAAAACAAAACATTCCTCACAGTCAGGTACAAGGACTGGACTGAAAACGAGTGCAAAAGCAGCTGATGAAACTGTTGCTCAAGACAACTTTTTTAAAAAATGGTATGAAAGTCTGGCTGCTTGGAAGTGAAACATAAAGAAATGAGGGTGGGTCAAGACTTTTGCACAGTACTACTAATTGTACAAAAATTTATTAAATCTGCTGCTCTGCCCAACACTGGCTTTGTATGTCCCATCAAATTAAATCTCAAAACAAGCATCAATATTGAAATAATCTAGAGTCACTCACCAACTACAGCATAACCACCAGGAACTATGGGATACACGCCGCCTGCAGCATGTATACCATCAGGAAACATGGCTGCCATGATCTCACCAACAAGTCTGCCGAATGCTGCACCTGCACACCAATACAGCAAGAACGTATTAGCTTAAGGTTCACCAGTGCTGTGGAAATCATTTAAAAAAGAAAAAGAGGTTTAATTCACCAATAAGAAAAACAGGCATGAAGGCTCCACATGGGACGGGCATGGTGGTGGCCACAGCAGACATCCAGAACTGAAAGAGGGAGAGAGAGTTCTACAGACTTAACCATTTCTCAAAATCTTCCCAGGCACCAAGATTAGACATACAGATGGAGTCTTAAAACACTATCATTAATTATGAAAACAGAAAACAGTCCCACATCTGATTGTCTGACCCTCCCAGAGCCCTGATATTATCATAGAGTGAGTTGGTGATTAGATGAAGAGGCAGGAGACACTGCTGTGACCTCTGCAAAGCTCTCAAAGACACTAAAGGTAATCGACAAGCACTACTCGTCACAGTTAGTTTGAAAGCTTCGTCGGTTTGATTTCAGTGCATAAAAGCCTTTCACGTCGCCTACCTTCATGACAGTGAAGAGGATGAGCGTGATGAAGACGTTGACCTGGGGGTGTTTCCAGGCATGGTGGTGGTTGATGTAGTCGAACTCCTCCGCCACACCCTGACGGCACCACGTCCTATTGTCGAACAGTGCCACTAGAGACTCGTGCTGCGTCAGCTGACAGATCGACACAGGGAAACGCAAACATTCACAGACACATACACCCACAGACATACCCACAAAAGAAGCATCCTGAATCTGAATATCTATTTTGGCTCTCTAACGTCAGAAGGATCTGTTTAGGAGACTAGCAGTCTGACAAGGTCAGCCACAAAGTCCCCTGGAAAAAGAAACATTCAGTAACCAAGTGCCCAATTACATGTGAACCCATACTATTTGCTCTCTGTCTTAGAAAGGGCTGCATTTCCACCCACACAGTTCTTTCTATATTGATATAAAACTACTCATAGTACACTGGAGACTTGGCACCTCTAAAGTAGTTTTGAATTTTCTTTTGAATAAGAAATTGTGTAACTGTTTAAAAATCCAGTGTGCAGGCTTTCAAACTGTAATCTGTAGCAATTAATTTACTGATTACTTTTGATAATTGTGACACATCTCTTGAAACACTCCATCCATCCACCGCTTATCCAACTTAGGGTTGCGGGGAGGCATCAGAGTCTATAACAGCAGGGCGCACAGGTTGCCAGCCCATCACGAGGATAACACAGAGAGACAGACAACCACACACTCTCGCATTCACACCTAATGCCTATTTAGAATCACCAGCTAACCTAACAAGCATGTCTTTGAACTGTGGGAGGAAACCCACACATGCACAGGGAGAACTTGCAAACTCCACACAGGAAGGTCCAAACCCAGTGGCTTCTTACTGTGAGGAGACTTTGCTGATTGCTGCTCCACTGTTGCGTAACATCATTAGGAACAAGTGTGAACAATAGTGCTCCGTCATGTGTAAGCTTTGACATCTGTGCTTTAAATGTGCCAAATTACACCATAGTTTACACCTTTTTTTTCCCTTTTACACACAAAATCATCACAATAGACTGAGAAGTAACAACAAAACTGACTGACGAGCAGTTTTGTTGCCAAGTGTTGCCCGTTTTTGTCATTGTTTTTATGAGGAAGGATTTTAAGCAGATAAAAGTTCAGAATTTTACTCAAAGTGCTGTGATTACATTTAGCAGCTGTTTATGGAAGCTCCTGAAATGCAGTCAAAATATGGAGCTTTGCTTCTGTCACAAGCTGTGAGAACAATAAGTGATGTTCACAAACAAATGTTTGGATTTAATACACGCAGGTAAAAAGTCCTCCCACACAAATTCAACAGATCTGCATATAGAAGAGTGGTGATAGTGGTTTTGCGACTGCTGGATTAGGTGTATATTCTGCTCTGAAAAATAAATGCATGAATTGATCTGACATGACTGAATTATGAACGAATATCAGCTCTGTTTAAGCGGCGCACAATTGGGTCTGCTGTATAAGAGAGAGCATATTTATCCCATAGTGGCTTCTCTTTGTTGGCTCCCTTTTATATCCAGAATCAGTTTTAAAATCCTTCTCCTTAACTTAAAGACATCATAGTACTGTATCACCCAGTCAGCCTCAGTCTCAGACGGTGGGCTTGCGGTTCCTAAGATGTTTAAAAGTAGAATGGGAGGCCCCTCTTCTGTGAAACCAGCTCCCATTTGGATTCGGGGGACAGACACCCTCTCTACTTTGTTTTTAAAAAAGCATATAGTTAGGGGTATGGTGACCCTGAATCTTCTGAGTGTTTCTGCTTCATCTCTTTTCACTCACTATGTTTTTATACATCACTTTGTATTTAAGAATTAGTTAATAATAATCTCTGGCTTCTATAGTGTGTCTTTTGTCCAGTCCTCCTCCTCTCACTTCCTGTAGAAAGGGAGTTTTTCCTTCCCACTGTTGTAAAGTGCTTGCTCGTAGGGAGTCTTCTGATTGTTGGGGTTGTTACTTTACAATATGAAGTGCATTGAGGCAACTGTTGTTGTGATTTGGTGCCATAAAAATGAAATAGAATTGAACTGATAGCTGCTTTTAATACTGATGAAAACTTAAAAACTGGTGTCAAGTTCTGGAGCATCCACTCTGCTCCCAGTTGCAGAGTTACACTGCCGAAATAAATAATGAAAAATGTATTTATAAATAAAAATTAAGATCTTGCTGCAGACTTTTCTGATTCTCAGTGATTAGACTACATCTGTCCCCGTGCTTTGGGAATAAGACCTCCTGAAGCCTTTATGTAGGCTTCTTTTAAAATGACCATCAATCATCTCACAACAGTCATTGCATGCTTCCATACTGTCAAAGGAGTGTGAAAGTATTTTTTCACCTGTCCGGCCATGAACTGTCCGAAGCCTGGAGGGAACGTGAGTGTGGAGATCAGCAGGGTGACAAGCGCAGGATACACCAGACGCCTGACAGGAAGAGATGGACTGTGGGGTCATTAATGAGTGTGCTTGACACACTGTATGTGCATACCTAATTTCTTGGTAGTGTGGAAAGAGAGAGATAGTGTATAAATAGCTCCTGATGACGTGTGTGAAACCGACCCAATTCATACAAGGGATTTACCTAAATTCCCCAGGACTACATTAGCTTTGTGACATAGAGTGTGAGGCCAATTTTAAATAGAAGCGTAGGGGCACATGGGCAGGATTTTCATGAGCCTTGTGTTTACTTAGAGTTTAACCAGATAAAATGTGTCAGAGTGTGTGGTTGTGTTTTTAGAAGTGTCTTTAATATCTGACATAAGCTCAGTGGCTGTAAGGTAGAGTTAGATGAGAAGATCATAATACCATTTCAGTTTGTTTAATATGAAGCTAAAGCCAACAGATGATAGCTCAACTGAGTATAAAGACTTGAAAGCAAAGTGTGTGCGTGCGCATATTAGATAGATAGATAGATAGATAGATAGATAGATAGATAGATAGATAGATAGATAGATAGATAGATAGATAGAGGATGGAAACCAACACAAAGTGCTTTAAACTTGCATTTTTTCTCCATTTCCCACAGAGAATTGTAAAAAAAAAGACTAGTGGAAAATTTAGCTTGTCGTAAAATGCCTAATGACTTTATGATTTCAGTCACTAGTTCATGTCGTCTTGAATACAACTTGACACTCATCACTTAACTCACACTGGTGACACCCAAAATGCTCAGCTTGAGGCTTCCAAGTGAGGTCACACTTGCCATGTCCATCTTTTACATACAGTCTATCTAGAAACAGCTAGCCTTGCACTCAAAGCTCCTTGATTAACAAGCTTTATCTTATTTGGCTCCTTTGTACACAAGTCAGAGCATCAACCTGAAAAGTTGGTGTTTTTTATAAGTTATTTGAAGGACTCTCTTCACTTGCTGTAAAACATTAGTTTTGTATGGATAAAAGTAAAATGAGTTGAGCAAGAAGAAAGATTTTTATGAAGATGATGAAGAAAATGAGAGTGACAAGGATAGATAGAGGAAAGGTAGTGAATGAGGAAGTGCAGAGGACTAATAAAGATGAACTGACAGCAGCTTTGAAGAAGATGAAGCATGGCTCTCTGGAAGTATGGAGATGTAATGGACCTTTTAACCAGATAGGTTGTGAAGAAAGTAGATTAAGTGTACTGGTGCCTTCAAGAACAAACAGGATGTGCAGAGCTGTAGTAAGTTCAGTGGGAAAAAGTTGAGGAGGCTACCATGAAGATATGGGAATATGTTGTTGAAGCTAGGCTGAGAAGAGAGGTGATGATCAATGAGCAGGAGTATGAATTCATACAGATCCACTGTCTGCTTTGAGAAGGGAAGAGGGAATTGTCTTTGTGGAGTGAGAGAAAAGTATGTGAGGGTGGTGCAGGACATGTATGAGGACAGCGAGACTGTGGTGAGGTATGCAGCAGGAGTGACAGATGGGTTTAAGGTGGGGGTGAGATTACACCAGGGATCTTCTCTGAGCCCCTGTTTGCAGTGATGTTGGATAGGTTGACGGATGAGGTCAGGCAGGACTTTCTGCAAATTCTGATATTTGCAGATGACTTTGTGTTCTGTGTAGTGAGAATAAGAAACAAGTGGAGAGGGAGTCTGGATAGGCGGAGGTATGCTCTGTAGAGAAGAGGAATGAAAGTCAGTAGAAATAAGACAGAATATATGTGTGTGGATGAGAGGGAGGCAGATGTACCTAGGGTAGCAGTGAAGGAGGAGCAGAAGTAAATACCTGGGGGTAGAGAGACAAAGATGAGACTGCAGGCCGAGTGGAGAGGGTGGAGGCGAGTGTCAGGGATGATTTATGACAGAAGAACAGAATAAAGAGTGAAAGAGAAGGTTTACAAGATGGTAGTGAGAATCCTGTGTATGCAGGTCAGGGTTCACTGAACTTACCAAGCCAATCTGAGTTCCAATAATTGAATCTTAAGGTTTTGGAATCAATAAATTGGCAACAGTGCCCAAATTTATGCACCTGCCTAATTTTGTTTAAAGAATTATTGCACACTTTCTGTAAATCCAATAAACTTCATTTCACTTCTCAAATATCACTGTGTGTGTCTCGTATATGATATATTTAACTGACATTTTTTAGCATAACCACCAACGATTTATACAGGAAAATCATGACAATTAACAAGGTTGCCCAAACTTTTGCATCCCACTGTATCTGGCAAAGAATTCATGGATGTGGTGAAGGAGGAGATGCAGAGGGTTAGTGTGACAAAGAGGATGCTAAGTGTAGGGTGAGATGGAAGCAGATGATCTGCTTTAGAGACTCATAAAGGGACCAGCTGAAAGAAGCAGCAGATGGAGAAGAAGATGATGGATGAGCAATAAAGTGTGTGTGTGAAAGTTTGTGAGACAAAAGGACAGACAAAAGATAGTGCCTCAGCGCAAGAGCATGAAAAAAAAATAATGCTATACATTAGTCAGCTTTAGATGAGTTGGTTAGTTTCAGTACCCTGTGAAAGAGCCACGGTCATCGTTTCCAGTCTCAGATAAGCTAGCTTTCTGCTGGCAGTTGCGGTATAAATCATTTCATCAAACTCTGTGAGTAGTTTCCAAAAATGTGAAACTTCTTTTAAGCCGGACAAGGGCTTAAAATATGAATCTACAAATGTTTAATGTTTTTGTGTAAGACTGGGATAAGATACTTACTTCCTCAGCAAGAACTTGTTAATTGTCTTCTGCTTCCTCATGCACTCTACTATCAGCCGGTTTAGGTAGACAAACAGAGCTCCCCCAAAACCACAGGCAATCCTACACACACACACACACACACACACACACACACACACACACACATAGACACGGTTTGTTTGGCCTGTTGAAGGTAAAACAGAACAGCATTGTGGTGCAAAACAAAAGCAGCCATATGGAAAAAGAATTACCACAAATGAAACAAAGCTTTTGCTATGCCTGGTTAAGTCAGTCACAGTTGGAAGCTCTTTTCAAGGAAGCCAACCGATGTTAATTCATTGTTTCTCTCCATTAAGATACATCAAACAAATCAAATTTGGCACGTTCTGATCTGGACAGAGCCTCTGCTTGTAATCAGCAGAGTAAAAAGTTAATTTCATGCCCCATTCATCGAATACAAATCAACCTTCAGACTCCCAAAAGGCTTCGGAGAACGGCAGAAAAGGATCTTAGATCTCCTCAGTAGCACAAGCTGCTCGGGGATCAGGGCTCCGTTTAATGTGGCGCCAGTCCAGAGAAACACACTTACCCCAGTATGGCAAACGCTGGCAGCTCCTGAAGGTCAAACGGGAAGTCCAGACGGAAACGGGTCTTAAAGAGAGCAGTGATGGTCTCTGAGAAAAAGAAGACTGTTCTCACTCTGCTATACAGCAATCTGTTACGAAAACTCGCTTTTAAACTGAACAACTAAAGACAACCACTTACCTCATCATGCCTCTTAAAAATATACTCAGATATACTGAATTACATTTTATATGCATTCTCATTAAAGTAGCCACCATATTAGGTACGCCTAGTAACTTGTTAAATTGAATTGGAAAGGGGTTCTCTTTTCAAGAAATGTTTCCCTTTTATATGAAAGAGATCCGCTTTGGCCTTCAGAAAAGCATTAATTCTTAATGGCACTGATTCAACAAGGAGCTGGAAACACTTCTCATGGCATGATAGCGTCACATAGTAGCTGCAGATTTCTCAGCTACACATTCTGTACATGTCTTGATGATCCTGATCGATCGTGATGTGAATCCCCTGTTTTACCACATCCCAAAGGAGGTCATTTGAGTACAATGAACTTAGTGTCTTGTTCAGGGACAATAGGTTTGAGATGATTTGAGTTTTGTGACATGGTGTGGTCATAAAGGGATGGAAATGATCAGCAACAATGCTCAGGTCAGCCTTTGTGTTTAAACGATGCACATTTGGTACTAAATGATCTAAAGTGTGCAAAGTCAATAGCCCCCAGACCACTACACTACCACCAGCAGCCTCAACCACTGATACAGGGCAAAATGGATGCATACTTCCATGTTGTCCATGCTAAATTCTAACCCTATGAAGGTCACAGCAGAAACTGAGATAACATTTATCCAATTGTAGCCTCAGTTTCCTGTTCATAGATGACAGAAGTAGCACCTCATGTGGTCTTCTGCTGCTTTAGCGCATCCCTTCAGTGTTTGACATGATGTAAATTCTGAAATGCTCTTCTGTATGTCTTGGTTGTAATAAGTGTTTGTTGGAGTTAATGTTGCTTTCCTGTCAGCTTGAAGCGGTCAGGCTTTGACCTTTGACATCAACAAGGCACAGAACTGCCTCTCACTAGAGATTTTTGCTTTTTCAGTCCATTCTCTGTAAACCCTAGTGGTCGTCATGTGGATTGTGTAGATCAGCAGTTTCTGAAGTACTCTGAGCATCAGCCTGGAACTGGCAAACATGCAACATTCAACGCCATGTAAATCACCTTTCTTCCCCATTCTGATGCTCGATTTATACTCCAGCAGGTTGTCTTGACCATGTTTAGACACCTAAATGCTCTGAGTAGCTTCCACGTGACTGGCTGATTAGATTTGTTTTAACAAGCAGTTGAATAGATGTACCTAATGAAAGGGTCGGTGTGTTTAAATGAACTAGTTTAATTACATATTGTGATATTTTTCTTAAAGCAGAACTGGAAAAAAATCGCAAATACTCAAAGGCAGATAAGCCGATATTTTCTGCTTTGTACTTTACCTTCCTCCTGATTCCAGACGGCAAGCACTCTGAATATGAAGGCACTGAAGGTGGCAGCGAAGAAGCCCCTCCAGTAGTTCCTCACAGCAAAAAATGTTGACGTGACCTCAATACTGAACAGCACCCCTGCAACGCAAAAACATACAGACAGAGAGTGAGATGTTCCCAGAGACAACTGCAGTCAGAAAACAGGAATTTCTAAACTTTATTTTATATCAGATGTTGTAGCAAAGAGCTATCTCAGGTCTTCTCCTTATAATTATTTAACTATCAGTTAATCTGTAAAAATCACAACCTTCATTAAATGATTCATATAGCCTATAACATTTAAGAAAAACATAAAAATGCCACAGTAGCTGCATATTTAGCTTCAGTGACTCAATTAAATACTTCAGCTCTGATCATCACGGCTATAATCTTTTGTTATTTTCACATGGATTTTCAGCATTTTGCAAAAAACCCAACAAAGATTTCTAACTCGCAGGACCTGTTTGTTTGCTTGCTTTGGAAATGCCACACAGCTACATGAATCGTGTCTCTGTGAATGTGCAGTACATACTGTACTGTTGTCAGTATGAGTTTGTCTAGTCGTTCTAAATAAATGAGACAGGGTGTCAATCACGCCCCAAAAACAAGTTCCTCTTGTCGCTTGTAGCCTCAAGCATCCATTCTATATGGCTCAAATGATGCAGACGAGAAGACATTGATCAAAATAATTATAACTTAAGGTCCTCTTTACAGCTTTTATTAGTCCCGTCATTGTCATTAAGCATAGATTAAAATGCTAAAGAACATGTCACTCTATTCAAACTGCTGTGAAAGAATGGGCACCTTTATTTAGCAAGCAAAGTCAAAACACAGAAGTTAATTCACACGACAATTAAAACCATCTGAACAACCAGACTCATGTAGAATATCAAATAAGAAAGAAGAAAATAAAAAAAATCTGATAATGAACCAGAAGAGGCAAATTCACCCTAACAATAAACGGTATTGGAGCAAAGGTCGAGAAGTACTTGAAGTTCTCCGGAAAAAAAAAAAAAAAGGAAAGTTTTAGCATTTGCATAAGTGGGCGAGTCCATCTGTTGAAGAAGATGGTAAGATTCAGTCGAATGCAGAACAACCACTGAGTGATACCAAGTATGATTCATCATGTGAGCATCTATGGAAAATCACTTTAATCTGAGGATTTTAACGTCAATCTGTGGATGATTTTGACCTACACACTCAAGAAAACATAGTCCTAATCCCCCGTGCCCCACAAGTATCAACAGCCAACAGTTAAACAGGACCACTAACACACATCGTGATCCATTTAAAGACATAAATCTAATAATCACTCTTTTTTAAACCCCATTTGATCTCTACCAACTCCTGTAGAGGAAAACGTTTGGCTCCTCAGCTGCTCAGAGTCACTAAAAGCGCCACAAATGTGAAAACTATCCGTAGGTTTAACACTAAGTACAACAATTCCTCACTGTTTTCATGTTATAGTTTGATGCATTAGTATTATAAAATATCATTTAGATCACTTTCAAAGTAATTTAAAGAGATGATCAAGTAAAAAACTGATAACAATGCTCAAAAGGTTATCTAAAGGTTACAGGAAACATTAGCATTCATGCACACGTGAGCATTTGGCAGATGTCAGATTATGCTTCTCTAAATGAAAACCAGCTTTTAAAGTTTTGATGTATTGCCGCATGGGACTGTATAGTAACCATCAGTGAACAAGGTAGATGTAACATTTGAACTTGAAGCCAACTTCATTTATCAGTATGAGGAAGGTTTGGTCTGCTATAACGATGAGAACAGAAGAGCTGCAGATGTTAAAACTCCAGCAGTGCTTACAGTATAAGTAGGGACTTCACTGTTAGAGCTGTGGCGGTCTATCAAAATAAAAATGTTGCAGACAGCAAGTTAAAGAGGATCGGTATTAAGTAGAAAACAGGAAAAACAAAACAAGTGATCATTCAAATACACATATAAAGTCAGTAAGGCATACATACAAGAATAGGTTGGGTCATATAGTCATGTGGGTTCAAGCCAATCAATCAATCAAGACGTGTGCACCCTCAGGACCAAATATGGTGTTACAGATATCGTAATCTATATGTGGCTGTATACAATTTGCTGTTTTCTGGTTACTAACCTTATAAAATGTTGTGTGTAATATGTTTAATTGGGATCCCGGAGAAGCCCAGAACGTGTCAGTCTACCAATTAAGTTCTCTTAACTTAATGATAAACAGAGCAAAGTTTTCTGGCACAACTTCACTCAATTACAGAGCACATGGAGGAGAGGAAAAGGTCTGAAGGAGTTAAAACTCCAACAAAGCTTGAAAAGACTATTTGAAGAGGAGTGTTTCCAGATTTTAGCTTGAAATTGTGTATGCTGAACACTCATTCCCCTCTGGAAAAACAACAGCTGAAAGAAGTCATTAAAAGGCCAAAATTAGCATGACCGTCATACCCATGATGAGCATATGTAAACTTCTGACCACAACTATATTAATACCTACTTTATGGTCATGGCACGTGTAGCCAAAAAAAAGGGTATTTTGACATCAAGCATTACAAAAAAAGTGCTGAAATTGAAGAGAAAAGTTGGTGTTGTTTTGTGCCGCTGTATTATAGTATGACATAAGCTGTGAATGAATGAAATGCACAATATTCCTTTGATGTTGCACATATGGACCGTATAAAACCTTCTTATGTACAGCCATTAGTGTGAGGGCCAGACTTTGAGAACCTTGGATTTAGACAAATATACTGACTAAGACTGGCATCTTCGACTGCTAGTGAGGGTAAATACTCTCTTCATCTAATTAGCTCCTGTAAATGTCTCACATAATTAAATCCAGTTCAGCGGCTACAGTCGTGTTGACTTACCTCCAATAGGGGCAGCAAAGCAGCAGCCCACACCCACCGCACAGGCAGCCGACAGCATCTCAGTGTTCCTCAACTCATTCTGTCCAACAAGGGTCAGATACACGCACATACCAATACACGCAGAGCAGTGCAATCAAGCAAATACACACACATTCAAATCCCAAGAGGTGCACGCTTATTTGCAAATGCCACAAACGTACATTCAAAACCATTTTTGTTTAACAAATGCAGCAGTTTGACTGCAAAGCTTCAGTGTTTGCGCACATTCAATGAGATTACTTATATATGATTGGAGTTTGATGGAATGCTAGAACTGAAAAACCATGATTGAGCTTTGAAATCATGAAATGAGATGTTTGTGTCGCAGCGAAAGCAACAGATCGATGCCTCTCTGCGACGGTTCACTGAACAGAATCTAAAACAGCGCAGACAAATGGAAAGACATCAGTCTGTCTCAGCTCTCAAATGGACAGCTTGAATTAATGTTGATGGCATTGGAAATAAAGAAACTACCCGAGTCATGCATTCGTACCTTGCTTCCTTCAAAGGGCTCTTCCTTTAGCAGTAAAAGTGAAAAGAAGACAGACATGTGTGAGTGTAGTCGTTACCTTTTTTTACATTTATTTATTTTTTATCTTCCTCCTGGAAGACATCCAAGTTATTATCCAAAGCAAGCAGACTCAAACAGGCAGCGAATGAGCTTCAGCAAACACAGTCTTGATTTTACTGTGAACTGAATTAACATTTTCCCAGACTGATTAGGTTTAGTGGTCCCTGCACTATTTGAGTCGTTCTAACTGTGCTGACACGTGTTTTTCTTCCTTCACATCACTGCAGTTTATCTTCCTCCATGCTGATGTGGCTGTTGATGCAAGGAGGAGAGGCACATCACAGTATCCAGTGTAGAAATAGACAGAAGCTCAGGGTGAAGTCTCACATGAGTGGAGGTGAGAGTCCGTCCTGGGGAACGGCAGAAAGTCAAAGAAATGTCAAAGATTTTTCAAAAAACTACATGTGTGTGTGTGTGTGCGTGTGTGTGTTATTCGCCCTTCAAAATGATTAGACTCAAAGAAAGAGGGAGGTGATAAATCATGAAATTACGGGCTTAAGGATTTACATGATTTATTTCACACTTGCGTTTATTTGCCTCCACTTTGCACGAGTTAACGTGTATGTACACACATCACTCTTTCAGTAAAGCCTGGTACACACTCGCATGTAAGCTCTTTCTCTGCTGGTTTGAGTTTACACATGGAAATGATAATAAAGTAGTTCTGCTTTAGGCTCAGTCTCAGGGACTTGGTATCGGTATTGGATCAGTGCTAACTTTGTTTCTGCCCTCTAAGTATGAAACCAACTGAATTGTGCTACAGAAATTATAATTAGTTGTATTATGAACATCTGAAAGGTCTGTTTTATTGTGCTAACTAATTACTGCAGAAAGTAAAAATCACATTGATTTAATGGTCGTTAGCTAGTTACTATATCGCAC
>VURO01022815.1:17797-32466 GCA_015108175.1 Pelvicachromis taeniatus
GTCACTGACTCCCCCCCCCCCCCCCCCCCAATTCTCTTTTTGCTGCTCTTCCCTCAACCTGATTCTGTTGCAGGTCTCTTCCTCCTATAAGGGAGTTCTTCCTTCCCACCTCTCCCAACCAATCTTATATTATATAATCTTTCCTTTACAATTGAGGGTGGCTTGATATGGGTGTTGTTGTGAGTTGAAAGTATATAAATAAAACTGAATACAAACGAATCCTTACATCACCTTCTAATGTGTAATTTAACGAGTTCATTTGTAACTCGTTATACCCCTCCGAAACCCCTGCTGGTCTTGAAGTGGCAGTGTGATAAGGTGAGGGAGGGCCACCGACTCTTGTGAGAACTCATCGTGCTCTCGTTATGCACTGAAAACTTACTTAAACTAGCACCCTTAGACTCCTTGTATTTAAATCATGCTTCATCACTGCATCCAACACATTTAAAAAGTTGCAACTTTTCCTCAGCTAGTGGCCAAAGCAATCACAAGGAGGGTTTTGGTGTAGTACCCTCTTTGGTACAGATAGTACCCTAGCCAATGCCTGCAACCACATGACGACCAATCAGGACATTCACATTTTTCCCTAGCGACTGGAGGTTGCCAGGGGTGTCACTGACTGGTCTTTAGGACTGTGTTACTGAGGCCTTAGTAATGTAAATGAAACCCATCAGCAACTTATGACCCAGGTGGCAATGACCTTTAGTGACATTTCATACTGTTTAGACCAGTGACATGAATCTGCTGTTGTAGTGTTACTGATAGTAATGTAAGAAAGTTGCTCTTTCACTTTTCCCCCTCCTAGATTTGGAGAAACAAACACTCCCCAGTATTGAGAATAAAGTTAGCATCTAAACAGATCTCACTACAAATATCACCACGAGTGACTCTGTAGCTGAATGTGGGCAGAAAAGGGGTAAAATTAACAATTAATGATGACGATTGATAAATAGAAGACAGAAATACATTTCACATTTTTCACACCAATTTTTCAAGCTTTTTTTTTTTTTTTTAAATTGTAAAGAGCCAAAACGTTGTTTTCTATTTCATTAAAATCAGAGGCTCAAACTGACTGAAAACATTTGTGGCGTTGAGCTGCAGACATAGGAGAACTCATAAATTAGCTTTCATCACAGATGATAATATGACACTTTTTATAGAAGTAAGCGGAAAGCCCTCAAACACAGTGCTGTGCTGCAATCTGCTGGGACATCTGCATATCAATTTGAAATATGTTCTCCATCCTCACCATGTAAATCCCACCAAAAACAGCAGCCATAAATTTGCTCAGGAGAGCAGCACACAGACTGGCAACATGAACGAAGGGTCCCTGTGAAGGAGGATAGAGAAAGGCAGATATTAGAAGACAGGATACGACTAAAAGCACATTTAAAGACTAAGCAGAGCATGCTGCATCCCAGATCAAGAGCATTATTCAAAAACCTTTGCACAATTAAACCACTCTCACATGCAGATTCAAACTGCTTTATTACACCCTGGATGGGAAATGTATCTGCTATTAGCAGTAAATCACACTTTTATTTTGACAGCTCTGACTTTAATGAGAAGAGGAGAGAGAAGATTATTAAATCTTCCAGACCTACAAAAAAGCCTTTAATTCACTGGTTGTAATTTGTAAAGCCAAGAAGACTCTAATGGGTGAAGGCGAAGGGAAAAATAAACTCTCTACCTCTTTCCCCAGAGGCATTCCACTACCCAGCGCGCAGGTCAGACCAATCACTTTGGCAACAAAGGTCTTAAAAGTCAGATACTCCTTCAGGACCACCCCCCTGAGTATGGTCTTCATCTCTGGAATACCTGAACCTGAGAAATGAAAAGATGCCAGGTGGGATGATGCAGTGCAGAGAAAAGATGAGTTGAAAGAAAGCAATTACACAGAGGGGGGTGGAGTGGGGGTGCGGGGAATAAATGAAGAGCATGAGGAGACAGTAAGAGGAAAAGCTGATTGATATTCATATAGTTTTAGTATGCACATCTCATCAGAGCTATATTTAATGGATTTCCTGCAGATGCAATCACTAAGACATACAGCACATGTCCTTGGAGCCCTTATGGAGGACCACAGAGCCAATTACATTACACAGAAATAAGACCATGAATTAGGATATGAATATAAATACATATGTTTATATACACATTCTGCGTGCATGTCTTACCCACAGCCTGAGGCGCCAGTATCTGTGTGAATCCTGCAGAGAAAGTAATGAGGACTACAGGGTAGCTGATCCAGGCAATGTACTGCAGAAGCAAGTTACTGTCCAGTCCACCGTACATCCACTTCTGTGCTGCACACACACATATATATGTAACTTCATTTCAGTATCATGCAGTACAAAACTGAGCTATTCAAAAACTATTCCCAATTAATTTTCTGTGACTCCTTTTCTCTTCTTCTTCTGCCCAAACCCCAAATCTCTGCCTTTGATTTCCTCACCCTCAGCAGCTCCTCTTTCATCCTACGAGCAAATTTACAGTTTCAGAAAACAGAGAAAAAAGAAAGCTGCTAAACTTAGCCAGCTGTGTATTTCACCATCTATTTTTCTTCACTCGTATCTGAAAAAAGATCTTTTCAAAAATGTTCTGATGCTCAGAGAGGATGCACTGGAAAACATCAGCATGGGCGGAAAAGACAGGCGTGTTTGCTCAGTCACGGCTGAGTGGGGTTTCGTTAAAATTAATGATGTGTCAACCTTTTTATTATTATTTTTTCTTTTTTTACAAGTTTGGGTTTTGTTTGTACACGTAAAAAAAATAAAACATCAGGAAAAACAATCTGGTTCATTATAATTTATTGTGACATTTCTGGCATTTTAGATCAGATACAGTATATTTTCTGTTAACGTCACAGATGGCTATAAAACCCCAATTTGTTGGAAATGTGAATAGAAACAGTGATTTTCAAATATCATGAACCTACATTTTAACTGCAATAAAACATAGAAAACATATCAGATGTTTCAACTGAGACATTTTACCATTTCATGAAAAATATTAGCTCATTTGAATTTGATGACGTTGAATAAATACTGATTTATAAATTGGACATTTGTAAATCATCAGATTCTTTTTTAGACCGTTTTCCAACTTTTTTGTAATTGAAGCCGTATTTTACAAGAAAAGTTCTAACTATGAATAAATTTGAAATTACAGCACCTGGTGATTTAATATATGTCACAGATTTGTGCATTTGACACTTTGTAAAAGTGGTACTTTGTTTTCTAGACCAAATGTAATTAAAAAATTAATGAATTACAATGCACCTCAAATGAAGCCTGACTCTTCAAGGTTTAATGCTGCCCCTCTGAGAACAGCCTCACACTCGCTGTCTGTTCATCCACCAGTCTTTCAAACATCTCTCTCTCTCTCTCGTTTTTGGTATGCATCTCTTTCCTACCTTCTTGGCAGAAGGCGATGGCATAGTCCATCACCCAGCTGACCAGAGCCATGAGTAGCCCCAGCAGAATGAGGAAGATCCAGTCCTCCCCCACCCGTGAGATCAAGAACTTCTGGCAGCGAGATGCACACACTGAGAGCACAGAGACACAAAGAGAGGAAATCAAAGGTAAAGAAATTCCAGGTGTGATGAGACTGCAGACATATACTTGTTTGTATGCGACTCAAAGAAACACCAGTGTCAAGGAGAAAAGGGAGAGGAGAACGAAACTGAATTATAAATAAACTGAAAAAAAGTCTAAAAAATAAAACTTAAAAAAAAAAAAAGCTATGAATAAAAGATTAAAAGACCCATTTATTTAAATATAACAGGCATAGACATGTGGCTACTACATATACAGGCATATTAGCATATCTGTACAGATATGCTTAACCAGGTTCAGGTTGCAAAATCAGAGAAGCAGTAGAAACTGAATGGATGGATATTTTAAGAATGAAAACTAAAAAGGATGACTGAGCACAACTCCCGGCTGCCCCACATAGAACTGTTACTAAGACTAACCAGCTTGTTAGGATTGTGCTCGCCTGCCCATAGCCCAGCATTTGACCCGTTTCACATTGAAGGTCTCATCAGAGTAAGAAGAGCGCTGGATGAAGCGATGCGCCCATCGTGACTTGTGCTTGCCATGTACAGCCTATAGGGGCGGTGTTTTGATTTGGAGTTGCTTCAGTTGGTGATGTTTAGGTTCAGAAACATTATGTGCCCAAAATTAGATCAGCTGACTACCTGAACATACTGAATGACCAGTGGATTTTTCTTTTGCTGATGGCATTAGCACATTTATAGATGACAATATCAGGATTCACTGGGGTTTAAATCATAAAAAAGTGGTCATCATGCGGTTACACTAGTGTTAAATAAAATAACTAAATACATTTTTTAGGTCACTACTGGACAAGATATGAGTGATTTTATGTGTACTTTAATGGAGGAAACAAGAGTTATTTTCACAGTGAGAATAAAAAGATGCAGTGAGCAGAGAGATGTTATCATTTACATGGCAAGTGTGAGCAGTGAAGGAATAATTATAAACTAAAGGAGGTTACTGTGCATCATATTCAATGTACTTGAGAGAATAAGAGTATCACTTCATCTTCATCCTGTTCAAATATGAGGCTATCGAGACAAAACCAAGATAGGTCATGGTTATAAATGCTACTATTACATTATAATCCATAACTCTGGGTTAGGTCAGCTAAAAGAAGCATCGCTGGACTCATTTCTCCTCTCTTGTCTGCGGACACTGCCAAAGCCTGGAATTCACAAATATCCAGAGCATTCATAGATGTGCCTGTCTCCAGAGAAGCTAAAATGTGCTACTAACACATTTGCCAGATCCACACTTCATGACAGCATTACAGCCAAGTGAGAAACCAAAAACACTTTTTTCTTAATTGTTCACTTTGTTTGTAGAGGAAATGGACATGGTTGTAGAGGAAAACGCTTTTTTATTCGTCACTGATTATGTGACTAATTGTAAATAAATGTTCATTACGATGCTGTTTGGGTGACATTTGCTAAAAGCTTAAGCACTTAGCTGTCTTATGAAATGATTTATCCTTTTTAATTGAAACCAATCACATGGCAGCAACTCAATGCATTTACAGACATGGTTAAAAAGAACCTGCTGAAGGTCAAAGCATCAAAATGGGGAAAAAGGACGATTTAAATCACTTTTAACATGGCACAGTTATTGGCTGTTGAGTATTTCAGAAACTGCTGATCTGCTGGGATTTTCCCACACAACCATCTCTGAGGTCTACAGAGAAAGGTCTGAAAAAGAGAAAATATCCAGTGAACAGCAGTTCTCTGGGTGAAAATGCCTTGTTGATGCCAGAGAGCTGGTAGGAAGAAGCACACACCACAATATTTGCACACCATTAATATCACGTTCTTTACGGAGAACATTACAATGTCGATATGACAAGAAGGGCATCTGAGCATCAACTTTATATATTTATTTTGTGTAATATACTGGGATATTTATAAATAGAGCTATTTATATTTCTTAGAGCTATTTTGCTGTACTTTGTAACTTGTAGTCTATTGGATTATTTAATTTAGTTAGTTAGTGTTCTTACTGTGCTGGAGCAACTGTGACCACATCATTTCCTCTGGGATTAATAAAGGTTTCTGATTATGACCAGAGTGTACCCATTTTCTGATGGCGCCATGTCACACAGCTCAAATCACCTCAAAGCGGTTTCTTGAACATGACAATGAGTTCACTGTACTCCGCCTCCACCGTGTAATGTGATAATGTTTCCTATTTCATATCAAAATATCTTGCGGTTACGTTGCTTTTATAATGTTTTGATACGGCTCGAAAAAAGAACTGTTAAATCTTGTTTGAATGACATGCTGCTATTCAAAAACCATAACAAGGAAAATGATAAATGAAAGGACTTTGCAGCAGTCTTTCTAGGCCGGGAAGCGGGTCACAATGGGATGCAGCGTCTCCTGAGGGAAATGAGGCACAACTGTGTGCGTGATGGGGCAGGCTGTCCAGCTGCATGGCCACCTGCTGGATGGCAAACAGGCAGCATAGAACCTACACATGAACATGGAGAAGCATGCAATCTGACACATCACACAGAGTTCAAAACAAAACATGCCTCTGGAAAATATTTAGTAGATAAATCTATGCAAACATATGAGATGAAATGGTTTTCTAGATTGAGTCAGTTTTACTTGACAGTTCATTTGAAACTGAAAAATTGGGGAAATTCTCAGAGCATCTCTGTATGTATTCCTTTTAATTTCTTTCTCTCTTACACACACACACACGCACGCACGCACGCACAGATGTAATGTGTTCCCCAGCCTCTTAACCTGACCTTAACTCTCACCATAAAGTGTCTAATCTAAACATATTTTTAATATGAGCCCTAATCTTAAAAGGGCACCCATAGTTTCATTTCATCATCTATATTGCTTTGCTGAGTTACCCTCTTTTTAGGGTTACTTTGGCAGCTCCATTATACTGAAGCAAAACTGGGCAACTCACGTAACAGCAACCTAGATGGATAAACAGCACTACAGGCAACAGGGGAAAATGCATACGTTTAAGCTGGAGAAATGAAGCGTCCCTTATGAGAGATGAGACCAGCAAAACTGTCTCCACTCTGATGGTCGTAAAATTTGTGGGGGTCCTCATAAAGGCAGCTATAAGTACAACACACACACACACACACATGCGCACACACAGAGTCTGGCACCTGCACCACCACATACTTCCATGTGCATCTTGGCTCAGACTCACATCCGCAGGCTCAGTGGCGTTCACCGATGTCTTCTCCTGATCCCGTACTAAAAATCACACCCAACGCCAGACACTTTCTCCACCTCTGCTAGTCCTGCATTGCATCACCCTCATCATTAATATGATGATCTTTCACCTACAGCCCTTTTCAAAGATTTACAGTCCCTGAATGTACAGTGAAACACTAGCTGTGATATTATTCACTGAGGCTGAACCTTGGAATAACCCGCAGTCCCAGATCTGATTAATATCTGCTATAAAAATGCACCAAAATTTCACTCTGTGAGGCAAAATAATCACAGTGAGGGAGTACACGTTTTGTAGCTCACCATCATAACCAGCAGCACAGCCTTTAGTTGCATGTGTAGGCTGCCTTGTTCAAAAACCTCCAGCTACTGATATCAACCGAGGCACACACTAGTCCATCACCCACAGATATGATGTTCCCACACAGATGCATGAGAGGAAAGCACTAAAACTCCCACTTCCACCAAACCTGAAGGCTCTCTCAGTACACATTACCTAAGAATGAAAGCAGCGGTGCCCGGCCAGCCTGAGCGCCTCTCCAAAGATTAGTCTAAAAATACAAACACCTCTTGATCTATGAGCTCACACAGCAGACAGTGAACACACACAAATCACTCTGGCTGGCTGCTGATCTGACTGATTGTTTTAAACGGCTTCCGTTACAGCCAGCAAGCAACGCTGTGCTGATATAGCGCAGCTTTCACCTATAGTGCAATCTATCGCTCTTTAATCAGATCACTAGTCACAAGTGCAAAGAGGCAGAGAGGGATACTGGAAAGAAGCCACACTAGAGTGAAAACAAACACTGCCTTTCCCTCCTATTGCCTTGTCGAGAGTCATCCCAGAGAGGGATTATTTATTTAAGACTTTAATTTCAGTTATTTGTCTAACATTTTTTCCAGTTCCTAATAGAGCTCAATAAATCTGTGTTCCCTCTGAAAAACAATCAGGAAAACTGCAAGTGGAACTTTGAAGTATTTACAATCCTGTTTCCAAAAAAGGTGTGGAAATTGCAAAATGGAGGAAAAAACAAAAAGCAAAGAAACAAAAAATAAAGACCCAAACAAAAGACTTAAAAGGTATGTGATGCTAAAGCTTCCGTCGTGGGGAATATCTCAAAAGAAATTAGGTTAAGCAACAAAAACTGGGAATAATCAATCAAGTCCTCATTGTTACTTATTTCAAGGGTAAAGATAAGATGGGTCTGGCCACTCTAAACAGTAAACTACACTCATAAGGAGAACTTCAGTTTCATCTTCTGTACACAGTGGACTGACACTGGCTGACATTTACAGCTCGTTTACACTACAATCACATCTAACCATGCATTCATACAGGTCTTTATCCACCTCACATCTAGCCAGTTTAGAATGACCAATTAACCTATCATGCATGTTTTTGGACGGTGGCTGGAAGCCAGAGTACCAGCAGTAAACCCATGCAGACACAAGGAGAACATGCAGTCCACACAGGATAGTTCTTGCTGTGAACTGAGTCCTGACCACTGCACCGCAGCACCAGTGTGATGAAAAGATTCAGAGAATTGGGAGGAATCTCTATACACCAGAAAAAAGGTGTGAAACACAGATTTTAATGACCATAATCTTTGAGCCACTGGAAGGAACACTTAAGAGAGCCATTTCTGAATACTTTCAAAAGCTATGCTGGCTCTCTATCACATTGTGTTAGATACACATTTGAATGCTGAATGCTTGAGAAAAAAAAAAAACAACTTCTGCTTTGACAAATAGATTGTGGCAGCTGTGTGGCTGCTGCTTCCCTCCTTAATTCCTATGGACGTAGTACGGGCGTACCAAACATGGCTTCTGCATTTTTGCTTCTTCTTCTTTTTTTAAATAAATAATGACATGGTGTAATATGTCATGTGCTGTTGTTCATCTAAGGCTGTTTACCTAACTTTGATTTTCTTTGTTCCTTCTTTTTCACGTGACTATAATACCAACCAAGATGCCACAGCAGAGGTCTGTACCACGAGGCGTGATTTCCTTTTATCCAGGTAATTTTAAGATTAACCCTGGATTCTTAATACTTTGAATTGTGGATCACTTCTTACTGGGTATATCGACATCACAACATAACATGTTCTGGCTGACCTCATCTCACACTTGCATGTAAACTAAGCCTAAGTTTGAGTTCAGTTCAGGCTGTTAAACACCATTGACGCTGCTGCTGAAAGAATAAAAACTAAAAATGTCTTTTAAACATTAATTTAATCAAATACTCATTATAATCTATTAGTCTCCCATTCTCCTTTATCTTAACGACAGAGCTGTGTTATTGATAGGTCTGTTAACTCACACACTATGCATTTTACTGGCTTTCTTTCCTGGCTATAAATACGCTACACTTTATTAATATAGCAGCTCTTTTCCAGCCTTACTGACCAAAGCACTTAAAGCAGACACTCTTAATACGATATTACTCTAAAGTGCTTTTCCTCTCACGCAAACTCACACTGCTGATTTGTCTGCAGGAGCTGTGCTGCTGTGTTTAACCTCATTGTATTTTTCCCATAGTACACAGCCATTCTTATGAATGGTCAGATGCTGCCAACACCACCTCTTTCATTTGAATGTACAGGGAAGCCCTGGTTTTGCTCAGTGAGTTGGTTACCAGCTTTGTGTTGCTGCCTATCCCGACTGCCTGTGTTAGGGTAAGAGAATTCAGATAACAGAAAGATACCCTGGCTATGTTAAACTTTAAAGAACAACGCTCTGGAAAGAAGGTCGACTCAACTCGAACAAACACTCCAGATTTAAGATACATATTTATCTATAAGGTTTTGCCTGGACTGTTTAAGATACAATGATTTCATTTGTAGAGCTGATAGCTTTGAAAAATGACAAATACAATGTGACTTTCCGAAAAACAAAATCACAGTCATTCAAAACACATTTGGGAGATGCACGCATACACACAGAAAAACACCCCATTACTGTAGAGGACATCGGTCTCAAGTGGAGCTCTCTGCTGGTGCCACTCCTTTATCTGCAGTCATCTGGGAAGGCTGGACATACAATAATCTGTCAGCTCAGATCAGCGTTTTGCTCACACAAACAAACGTAAACACAAAGTGAAGCAATCAGATGCACTCACACACAGACGAACACAATCTGGGCCCACTGGCTGCCAGCAGAGGACGCTGTCCCTGCCTTTGACATTGAGACAGTCCTTGCTATCTGGAGGTCGTTTGCTCAGATCAGACACATTTAATTATTCTCTGTGGGCCTCGTTTATAAAACATGAAAGTCATATGCAGGTAGTATGATACAGGCAGAAAAACACTTAAAATGAGCTATTTAGGAAATCTTACTCTGTTTCAATGATCTTATCTGTAAGGAAGGTCTAGTTTTTTAATGCAAATGATTTTCTTGTAGGTTATGTTGGAGTATTACTCTTTAAGAAGTTTATCAGCCACAGTTCAGTCTTTTTGTCCTGATCGCTGCCAGACTTGGACTCTTAAACTTTTATTGGACGTAAGAGCACCATCAGGAATACTATCAGGAAATTTTAAATATGTAGGACCTTCTTCTCTGTCTCTGGTAGCGACTGTGCTTTACTTCAAGAAGCCGTCACTTTGTGAATCACTACATTGGTCTGACCTTCAGGTACTACTTGCACAGTTTGACCTTGCAAGCCTGAGTCTGAAGAGGGAGTATCAAACATTCAGCCTTACAAAGATTTCTGCACAGTCCAGCAGGAGACACGAACGCTTTTATTCTTAACCACAAAGTATTGTCGTAGCAGATCATGAGACGACCGTGTTTGTTTCAACCCTAAGGTCTAAATCATTGTCATTTAAAAAAAAAAAAAAAAAGTTCTCCAGGCTTTGTGAAGGTCTTTAAAATTTCTTATATACACACTGGCAGTATTTTTCACTCCAATCCTTGTAGCTGACCATTTTCATAGGAAACTTTTGTTTTGTTAAGCCACTCAACACTGAATCACTAGAGGCTAAAAAGGCACCAAACTCAAGGGATGAACACGTGTTGTGTCTACACATAGCAGACAACTTAAAAAGACCCAGTTTAAAATAGTATCTTTAGGCAGCAGTGTGGGATCGTTGTGATAGAGAACAGAACAAAAGGCAGAAACATCCAAAGAAGGGCTCTGAATGTCCTTCAAGAAGCCTGGAGAACTATTCCTGAAGACTACTTGAAGAAATTACTAGAAAGCTGGGCTAAGAAAGTTCAGGCTATGTTGAAGAATAAAGATGGTCATACCAAATATTGACTTTCAAGCTTGTTAGATCTGTACAAACTCTGTTTTTGCCTTATATACTGTATATATACTGTATTTCCAGGTGCGTTTGCACAGTTCAATACATTTCTGCACATTTGAGGACTGCCTCAAGCCATTTGCACAGTACTATGTAACAGTAGCTTGTACTGCAGTCTTTGACTTACTTATCTAATGTGACTTGAGGTGACTGTTGTAGTGATACATAAATATCATATAGATGAACTGAATAGGTGAAAATGGAAAAACTGAAACATTCTGTAGAAACTGTTTTACGGGGCTGGCCCACCTAAAATCAAATTTGTTTGTATGTGGTTTATGAATTAAAACGAGGGTTTGGAGTTAGCCGAGTGATCGTCACTTACGCTGGCACTTTGCACAGGGGTCCTTCTCATATTCCAAAAGAACAGCACGACCACGAACGCTGGCGTTCCTCCTCATTCCACCGCCATCCCGCACCCCTCCATCACGTAGGCGCGCCGCCTCCTCCTTGGCAAACACACCCAGCTCCTGGGTATACCGCCCATACATCTGAGTAGAAGAAAAAGAAAAAAAAGAAGGAGTTTTTACACTGGTAGTAACAGAGGAAGGCAGTGTAGGAAATGTCAGTGTGATACAGCGTGTTTTCCACTTTAAAATTAATACTGTGTTGGGTCACAATAATACATTCAGCTTCCGTAAACACGCAAAGGTTCAAGCTCTGAGTAAACAGACCCAGGTGTTGTAAATTTCACTGACTGAAAATAGAAACTCCATTCACAGCTTTCCTCTTTATTTCTCTTTTAGAAATAAATTAAAAAAATCACTCAGCTTTGACTCAGCAGTCGTGTAATGACTTCTTTTCAGACAGATGAGCAGACAATAAGCTCCACCTGTCAGCTCCCAGCTGATTAACTCTGCAGGGCTGGCACACAATTGACTACTAACAATGAGAGGAGGTGTTCATAGCGAACTACACACAATCAATCATGTATAAAGACTGCATCCCAGCCATAGATGTGGTTGTTGTTGATTTAGCCAGTGTGTAGTTAGTTATTAACACCATAATGAAGCTTTTTAAGCTGCCATTTAGTGTTGTTGTGGTTGTTTGTTGTGTTACTGCACAGCCTTCCTGGATTATTCCTCTGCACAAACCCCAGACTTCTCATTCTTTTCAGTGGTCTCAACAACAGTCAAATGTCCCTCCAACTACAGCTCCTCTTGATAAATGCCTGGTAGAGGAGGCTCTGAAGATCCGGTGTGGGACTCCAGATCTGACCCCTGAGCAATGTGAAAAAATGAACTGCTGCTTTGATGGGTTGCAGTGCTACTATGGGAAAACAGGTATTTGTAGATCAGTGAGGTTTCTTTTTATGGTGGTGGACATGTGAAATGGAGCAGACCTTCACCCATCTATTATCTCCCAGTGACTGTGCAGTGTACCAGGGATGGGCAGTTTGTGGTGGTTGTGGCTAGAGATGCCACCCTGCCACCCATAGAACTGGACTCGATCAGCCTGCTGCAGACTAACGACGTCTTCTGTACCCCTGTCGACAGCACCTCTGCCTTCACCATCTTTCAGTTCCCTGTGACAGCATGTGGCACCACAGTTACGGTAGGTGGAGGCTTATCTAGATCATTTTTGATGGGAAAATACAATCGTCTGATTCATCACTTTAAACTAGTGCAAAACCTCAAAGTATACCAAAATTGATGGTCACTTTAATAAAAAAATGGCAAAACTTGAATCATAAAATGACCTTTATTCCTCTTTCCACAGGAGGAGGATGGTTTTGTGGTTTATGAAAACCACATGTCGTCTTCATATGAAGTAGGAGTTGGCCTTAAAGGCTCAATCACCAGGGACAGCCATTTTGAGTGAGTCTGTGTGGTGGTGGGGGGGGGCGGGGGCAAACCTTACTCGCTGATCTTGACTAGTGCTTTGTGCTACTAGTATTTGGTATCGATCTGATACAATAACATGGACCAGGACTGCCCATACAGTACTTTTTAACTATAAAGCTTTATGTAAGGGAGAGCAGTGTATCGTGAATAGTCATTAATTAGCAAATTCTGAAGACAGTGATGCCATAAAAGCACTGATTATTTTCCACATTGAGTTAACTCAATGTAAAAACCCCTAGCTTCATATATTTTAACACTTTTTTTTTTTTCTTTCTCTGAGAGCTGCGACGTAACTGTGCTGTCTCTAAAGCACTGCTGGTCAGCTTATGAATAAATGTGCTATAAATAAAATGGTGGTCAACACAAAGGCTCAGACACTTTTGATGGTGGATGTTTAAGGTATCATTTCCAAAAAGCTTAAGCAGTTCAGTGGATACGTTTTCTCCCTGTCAAGTTCAATATGTATCAGTCCCATTGCACTAATATCGATCTAGAACCAGTGCCTCTGCTATATGCCACACTACAAAGCACTTAACCTGTACACTTGATGACCATTCATTCATCATTGAACTCTTAAAGGGACTGACACCCAAGTATGCATTTGACTGCTTAAATACTGCAAATTTGTGTTCTGTCGACAGGCTACTGTTCCAGTGTCGGTACTCTGGCACAACCACAGAGGCTCTCGTCTTTGAGGTGAACCCTGTTCCTCCTCCTGTACCGGTTGCTGCTGCAGGACCTCTCAGAGTGGAGCTCAGACTGGGAAGCGGACGGTGTCGCACAAAAGGATGTGTGGAGGGTGAGTGGCATGCTGCCCCCCCCCCCCCCCCCCCTTCTCAAAAAATGAAGTGGTACGGAAATTAATTTGTTTGCACTAAAACTTATTCCTCTGCTTGCAGAAGTGGCAGCATACAGCTCCTTCTATGCCCCATCAGACTACCCAATCACCAAAGTGTTACGGGAACCGGTCTATGTTGAGGTGCACATCTTGGCGAGGACAGATCCAAACATCATCCTGAACCTGGAGCACTGCTGGGCCACCTCCAACCCAAATCCTGACAGTCTGCCACAGTGGGACCTTCTGATTAACGGGTATATACAAGTAATCTAACACAACTCCGTCCACTTGATTGTATCTTCTACTAAGGAGGGATTCTTCTTGGCTGCAGGTGTCCCTACCATGATGACAAATACCTGACAACAGTGGTTCATGTGGACGGCTCCTCTGGGCTTCAGTACCCGACCCACCACAAACGTTTTGTCATAAAGATGTTCACATTTGTAGAGCCAAACGACTTGTTTCCACAGAAAGACAGGGTACAGTAAAGCTTTCTTAAATTGGGTTCTTTCACAGAAACGGTTCTCTTGACCAAATGTAATTTCTTTTTTTTTTTTTTTTTTTTTTAAAAAAGGTGTTCATCCACTGCACCACAGCTGTGTGCTATCCAACCAGCATGGACTCTTGTGCGCAGTACTGCCATCGGCAGCGTGAGTATCTCGACTGTAGCTTAATATTTAAACTGCCTGGCATTCTGACTTCTATAAGATGACAGAACTGACATCTCCAGCTTTATGTGAGTTTAACACAACTGTCTAGCGCTCTTACACTTCAAGAAGAAGGCAGATTGCACTGAAATTGGCATTTGTATGCTTGAATCACTCAAAGGTAGAAATGCTTCCCCCTGGAGGAGCTGAAATGTCATCTAGAATTTTTAGCTTTACATATTCACTTATACACGTCTGAGGTTTTTCCTTTTCAGC
>VURO01022815.1:43175-56631 GCA_015108175.1 Pelvicachromis taeniatus
GTGAAGCTTTTACTCACTGCTTGGTTGAGTTTCTTTTAGTAAGAATTTGCATTGGCCGTGACATCAGCCTGTTTATGTGTGTGTGTGTGTGTGTGTGTTTGTGTGTGTGTTTGTGTGTGTGTGTGTGTGTGTGTGTGTGTGTGTGTGTGTGTACAACAACAACAGAGAAAGAGACTGAAAAAATATGAATATAAATGTATACATTGAATCCTGAAGCGCTCTCATCATAAAGCACAAAGGCAACTTTTGAAGCTAGCCGCACCAAATGGCACTGAGAGAAATGGTAAGAATTTTGTTAACTCCAAAAGGCAGAAATCCTTCAGAGTGACACAAGTAAACTGCAAGCAGCATGTTCATATTTACAAACCCAACTGGTCTGTGACACTTTGCACCAAACAATACAAAAGAGAAGAAGAGAGGCAACAGATCTCACACTGGTGAGTCCAGTTTTCTGTAGACAGAGCACCTGCTCGCTGCTGATCAAGAGGCAATCTGTGCATGCTAACATTCTATGTAAATAGTAGATGGAAATAGTGTATTAGCACTATATTTGTATGCATGCGTGAATGAAAAAGATGCATGTAAGTTGGGTTTTTGTATTAAAAAATGTACACTTTTGAGGAAATCTTCATAGTCCATACAAGATTTTGAAATGCACATGCCAAAATTTGGTCTCACTGGGAAAATATCAAATTGATTTCTTTCCTGGTGCGCCACTGTGTGCTCTCTTTACATAAAAATGCAGTAATGTTGCTTTAAATATTTAGCGGCCACACACACATTGAAAGTGGTTTAAAAATAGTAAGAATTGGATCACTAAAAAAACCAAACAAAAAACAACTTGTGTAAACTTCCATACATTTAAAAAAAAAAAAGATATTTCAACATGTGTACAGTAGCTGCTGTATATTTCTGAGGTGCTGCAGTATCTGGTGGTGGTGTTGGTGGTAGTAGCGGCGGGGGAGTGCGGCTGGCTTCTCCTTCTCAGGTGGATGATGACTTTGATCCTTACAGCAGTTGAATGTAAAAGCCTCCTGCTGCTGGAAGGACACGAACAGGCGGTTGCTGACATCTGCTCTGACACCGACTTCACCACGCACTCGTTTAAGACTATATACGTAGGCAGACATATGCGTAGGTGCAGTGCATACCCTCCCACACAAACACACACACGTATAATCACAAACTAACTGCACATGCAGGACCTATAGAGCAAACTTGCCCACGCTTCTGAAAAGAGAAAACACACGCAAACCCAATGACACATTCAGACCTCCCACACCTCTGAAAAAGGCTTTTGAAAAAGCTTCAGATGGAAGCGGCAACACCTCGACAACCAAGTCACCACGACACCGTCTGTCCCTGTCTCTTTTCTTTTCAGTCTCTGACCTGCCTCTTCTCCACTTTACCTGCTCCAATCCTCCGTCCCACGAGACAGCGGGGAGGCAGACAGCCGCCACACGCCGTCCCAGCATGCCACTGCACCTGACAGTTGTAGAAACCAGTGACCCATGCACCAAATTGTTGTTTGCTTTCAAACTGTCGCACACAGATTTTCTCCTGCATCTTCATGCAGAAAACAACCACTACTGGCTAAAATGATCAAATTCATTCATGCTTCCTTCCTGTGAAAGTCTTAATGGTTATTAATAACTCGTTTTTCTCCGTTTTTGCTCTTCAGTTACTGGTAATAAGCTCAGAGCCATCGGTGGAGACCGTGAATTATTTCCAAAGCAATTTCCAAGAGGAAGAAGAAGCTAGGGTTTTGTGCAGCACCAGTGCACAATATATCAGTGGGTATTATTTACACCTCAGAAAACAGTTTACTTTACGGGTGGCTCTAATAAGAAATGCAAACATGGCCATCTGCAATGTAATTCTATCAATTATTCTGTTGTTAGTACCATTTATATGACAAGTTTGTAATACCCAGCACAGCTTTTCTTAATGGATTGTCACAGCAGCGCTGAGAGGCTGTAAAAGCTCCAGCTCCAACAGCAGAAATAAATTAAAGGTTTATTTTTGTCTCGTTGTCTTGTAAAAACTGCTGCTCGGTGTATTAAAAGATTTTTGCCAGTATACTGTAAATACAGGAGGGAAAAGCCTTTTTTGGACTACAATATGTGTAAATGAAGGGATGGTGTTTCTGCGCTTCCTCATCCAGCAGAAGTTATCAAACAGATCTCCATATCGCTCTATCTGCTCTGTGTCATCTGCTCAGTCCTGCTACAGCACCCGTGTTCCTCTGCTGCCAAAATCTAAGCATTACTGAAAATCCTCTGAATCTTGCTGATGGCAAACAATAAAACACAAAAGATCCTTTTGTCAACATTAGAATCCAATTTTAGACTGCAGCCACAAACACTGCAAGCCTTTATTTATCAGATTTTTTTTATTTGTATCTATCTCTCAGTTTTGCCGGAGAAGCACAGATGTTTCAACTGCACAAAAGTATGTGATGAATAGTGCTGCCACTTTGTACCTATAGGAAGAAGCATTACGAGACACACTGCACCATGGCAAGCATGTGGAGAAACACACACACACACACACACACATCTATTTTTGGGGTAATGGACTGCTGTACAGGGAGTGAATGATAAAGCCATTGATCGCAGTCCTATGGCCAGAGGAGGTTCTGGGGATAGATGGCACGTTCCAATCCTCAGAGACACCGACTGGCATTTTACATTACTATTGATCTTAACGCTCAGGCACACGGCACGGCATCGATCCCCACACAAACAAGAACAGCAAAAACACCTCTGTACCACTTAACACCTACGCCGCTGCACGAACACAGATTGACCAACAGATCTCAAGTCCACATATGCAAATCCACGTGAGACTAAAAAAAAAAAAAAACACACATCACCAGAAGCTAGAAGACAACTGCAGACCAAGGCTCACAAATCAGTGAAGGGTGACACTTTAATCCACTGCTTTGCCTGACTGACTTCCTGCCTATCTGTCTGTCTCTCTCGTTCCCTTTATCTGAATATCACTGTTTCAAGTGCTCCAGGGTATCACTGTCAGCCAAGTGAAATGACATAAGTGAGGAAAACTAGTGCACGAGGAAATTAATATTCAGAAACACTCCACTTTTAGTTCATATGTGCAAGGGGCCACTCTAACAGACAGGAGGGCTGAGAGGAAGATAAAAGAGGGGAGGGTGGGGGCATTACTAGGGACACCAAGATGTGCAGGAGAAATGGAGAAGATAAGAAAATACAGGACGTGTTTGGAATACAAAAGCACCCAGCAGGCTCTGATATGTATTTCAAGGGTATTAACATCTAAATAATAAGCAATTAGGACGCATATGAGGTTAATGGAGATAGGCAAATATGAGATTCTGCAAGCCGAACAAATTAATCTTACGTGGTTTGGTGATATCGGAATTGATAGGGATTAATTAGGAGGGTGGGTGCAGGCAGAGGCTGAGAGTGAGAGTGATGCAACACCTGTGGATCAAGGTGAATGACTGGAGAGAAGCGAGTGATGCTACATATCACATGAGGGAGAACACACCGAAACCCTTTCTTAACATTTCAAAAGTGAAACAGAAAAAATATATCTTATTTGGTTTTGTATAGAAATGTTGGACACAGGAGCTGCACACTCTCCTGCTATTCTCGTCCAGGACACGGCTGAGCAGGCACCAGCTGCGCCCGTCCTCCAGTCAAACAAGCATCCACGAAAGCCCCTCTACACGACTCAAACCGAGATCTGTGACCTCATCCGAAACTCACCAAAGTTTGCTGGTATTGGAGCGTCCTGTTTTCGGCCTTGTCCTTCACCATTGCGGCAATATCCTCATTAAAGACCCCCCACGAAAAAAGAAATCCGAGACACTCTCAGGAGTCGCCCGCTAATCAGTCTGCGGAGGAGGAGGAGGAGGACTCTGTGCTGCCGCCTGCCATCTCGTGTGCAGAGAGTAACAGGTTTCTTTATCGTAAGACCTCCTGCATGGTGCAAAGCGAGGTGGGTGCACCGGATAGAGAGCCGCGGCCGGCTGTAGCGTCACAGCAGCGCTGGTGAGGCTGGACTGCATACGCCGCCTCCCTCCTCCACTCTCGCTGGGCTGCTGCTGTCTCTCTCTTTGGACTTACTGGACTTGAGGATGTTCGCAATTATTCTGTTTTATTTTTTCGTGCTTTAGTGCGAGGGCGTGGGGTAGCCTGCAGCTGTGCCGAGAACGTTTGACAAACAGTGATGTGTAGTGTGTTTTTTTTTTCTTGTGCGGTATTCATGCGGTATTCGGTATTCAGCTCTCCTTTGCTCCTGATTTGAGTCATCACTGGATTGATCAAGTGTGATGAGTAATGTAGTGGGCTTAGCTTTATGGCTCAATGAGTGTCACAAAGAAGTCTTTACAATAAAATCCCAGGAAGGCTGTCAGGAGGTGTTGTGACAAAAAAAAAAGAAGAAGTAATTTCTGGTGTTTTAGTGTGTGTGTGTGTGTTTACGTCAAAAAGTTCTTGTTTATTTTTTTTATATTTTGGGTTCATAGACTGTAACCAATAGAAATTTTGAAGGTTTTATACACAGTTGAGTGAAATAAGTGATTCCCTACATCCCAGTAGGAATTCTGGCTCCAGCAGATTGGAAGGTTGGTGAGAAGGTGGCAACTGTTAGTGTGATTATTTGGAAATGGAAAAAAAATATAGATGATCCAGAGAAGGCTTAGGAGAAAGTGCTTGGTCAGATGAAACCAAAATCAAGCTGTTTGCCATCAGCTCGATCCTCCGTGTCGTGTATGACCCCAATAGCAGCATCTCCGCATCAAGCACAGAGGTGGAAACATTATTCTTTAAGGCTGTTTTTCTGCTAAGTTGTACTGAGTGACTTGGCTACATTGAAGGGACAATGGACGGGGTCATGTACAGCAGTCTTTATTTTACTGACCAATCATTTGCATCAGTTTTTGTCAATGACCTTTTTCTCTGATAAAAACAAGACGGTAACTCAATAAAAACGAGCACAAAAACTGTGATGAAATGTTTTGACATTTGAGTCAGTGAATAAAAACGAGATAAACATTTTCTGGAGAGATAAGATCCAATCAGAACTAATTAAGTAGTGTACAAAGGTGGGACGCGTGTGGAAGTGATCCGGTCAGAGGTAGTCTCCCTGTGCAGTACGGTTGAGGGGCATCTCATCTGCCCCTGAGAAACAGGATGGGGGAGGGGGGGACTGAGTTAACTGCCTGGTATTCTCATAAAGAAATATCAGAGCTTTGGAGAAAGAGAAGAGCAGACATATGGACATATTTTGCAGTTGATGTCAAGGAGAAAAACACACCGTTGAGGAAACATAAGAAGAAGCACATTAAGGTCATGGAGTGGCCTAGCAAGTCTCCAGACCAGTATTTTTTTTCCCATGTATTTTGGTCGGGTGTCTCTTTAAAAGCAGATTTTTAATCTTAATGAGACTTTTTCAAAAATTACTTTTCCAAAAACTGACTATGGCTTTTACCTTGTGTCTCAAAATGGCTTAATATCATTCAAGAGAGATATGTTTGGGAGATTACAGGTCAGCAAGTCATTTACAACACTTTAAATACCAGCAATCCTTTTTGGAAAAGCCTGTAGGATCTTGTCGGCCTGTCTATGTCTTAACGTCTGACTGCATTAAATCCTTGATAAATATTTTAAATTTGATAAAAAAGGTAAGTCAGTGTGTGTGATAATATCTGTCTAGCGCTCTCTTAGGACCAAATTATTGCAAAATTTGAGAAAAGTGGCGTGGGGGCAAAATTGAAGCAAGTTTGCCCACGTCATAAAGCAACTCATTAGCGATTGTTATCTTTTGCGGGGTAACTAAGTTGGCGTTGCATTCTTTGATGCTAAAACCGAACATAACCCCGATGACATGATCAAAGTTGTTTTTACTGACTTTAGAAATCTCCTCCGGGAGCCACACACAAGATGCAACTGTTTTCTCAGCCCGTTTAGTGCATCCCATAACAATTAAGCTGAGTTTCACATGAGAAATCTGCATTGTGTGGCCTTAAATTTTTAAACATTCTCGCGTTGATGCAATCTGAGCTAAAACGACAGTAACTCTCTGACTCCTTGAAGCACGAAGGCAGCACACTCTCAGGATGAAATGAGGAAAATATAAGAGATTTTATGTGGAAAATGTTCAAGCTGGAAATGCCTCATATTGTGCTGGAAGCTAAAATGCATTTCTCTCTGCAAGGCTTTATCATTCTTCAGTCAGTGAACGCAACAAAAGTATTTTCTGACATTTCGTCCAAAAGTAAATAAATAAATAAAAAATCAATAAAAGCACACACGAGCAGGTGGAAACCAGTTTAAAACTGAAGCGGATGTGATCTAATGACATGAAAAATGATGTGAGATTGAAAGATTTAAACTCAAAGAACCAATTTTTTGAGATAAATGTGCTGAATAGGACTGTCAGGACCAACTTTAAAACACCAAATTATAGCATATAGAATAAATTATGTCCATACCTCTGCAGTTCATTTAAAATCTCACATTGCCCTTTGTAACACACTTTATTCTACACCTATAGATTTAGGCAGTAGACTACTAGACCTGACCAGGGTGTACATACCTCTCATCTAATCATGGCCTGCATACGTACCTAAATCAGCCAATCAGTTAGAAAAATAGACAAATGGATGGACTGAAGAATACGCATTGCCTGCAAGTGCATTTTGCATGAAAACTACCAAACATTTCCACAAGAAGTATTTTATAGTTCTGCTCTGTGCTCATGAACGCTACAGCAGATCCCCTTTGAGTATTTGTAACTGCTCCTCTTATGAATCATAAAACTGTGTTGTGTATAAACAGATGGGTGCAAATAAAAAGAAAGAATAAAACAAAAAAACAAGACAAAGAGCCTTAGTAAGGTGTCAGGCCACATTGTGCTGCCAGAACATATTCAAAGTGTCTCTGAACTGATATTAAAATTCTCTTGAGCTCAGTTGGAGGGATGGGTCATTGTCCTACCAAACACACTGATCCAAAGGCCACAGCTCATGATTCACGCTATTCTCATACTAATGAATATGGGCATTGTCATTCAGTAAGACAGCATTCCTACAAGGATAGAAATGTTTCTTCATATTATGTTTTAACACAACAAAAATGATAACTACTAGGACTGTACTGAGCATATTTTAAGTATTGTTTAATTTATTCAAGTATAAAATACAGACAAAAGCACAGATTTAAGTTAAGTAACACAGGCTCATTGCCATTCCTCTGTGCAGATTAATCAACGGTCACACACAAAAGGCCTATTTGGAGACAGAAATCCCTGCACAAGTGTTCATGTTTTTACTATAATTTGTCACCCATATGTGTGTGTGTGTGGTTGCAATAGCGTTTCTCAGGAGAGCTAGTATCCACCTCTAAACGCTCACACAAAAACACTTGCTACACATTCAGATCATTTCCTTTTCCCACATGTGCGGTGTAATTATACTGCAAGCATTCATCTCTCTGGGCTTTCACTGGAAGGCTTTTCAGAGGTGCTACATACTGGCAGTGAATCCTGCTGCCCTGACAGATGTGCTGCCAAGTGGGCCTCACACCTAAACGATAACCACTGTTCCAGGGATTCACTATTAGAAAAAAAAAACTTAATGTCTGCCAGTATTTTATCTGTTTGGTTTCAGGGAGTTTCAAACTCTTTTTCTTAAAGTCTTTTCAAAGAGTCTTTGTTAAACTGCTGCTTGCATTGTTAGAAAGTTTTACCACTAAAACAGAAGGTTGCTAATAAATGAAATTGTGGTTCTCACATCTCACAGGTCATCCTGAATGAAAAACTTCATAATATTTTACAGGTTTAAGATATAACTTCCTGTGGGGACTAGTCTGACCTCCTGACAGTCCTGCAGAAGGCTGCAGCTGATTGGCTGTTGACAAGGCAACCAGTTCAAAGCGCTGGGCCACAGGCACCGAAATGAACCAGGCCCTCAGAGACCAGTGAGGCATTTTACCTAAAAACACACACGTTCACTCACAAAAAAACTATTGTTCATATGCACCGTGGGCTTCCAACTCAGCCTCGCATTATAACCTTGAGAGCAATGTGTGTCACTGGCATCATTATATCAAGGACCTGGCATTCATAAACGGGCAAGGGTATTGTGTGTATTGTGGTCCTGACAGCAGAGAAACTGGGTGCTCTGCAGCCCCAAGCACCAGCACACTGACCCACATCTCTCCATCTCTACAGGAGTTTTTAAAAACGTATCACCTGTGCATGGAGGCCAGTGTGGCACCAGCATACAGGAAGGAAAAACATGTGTGACAGATCGGTGTGTGTCTACATGAGGTAAGAAGCTCTTCCTTTTTGTATAAAAGGCCTGTCATTAGAATTAAGTTAATATTTAGGTGGCGTATAAATGCGGATCACTGGGAAAGTTGATTTGTTATGGAGCTTTAGGCATAGATACGTGTGATACAGCCACACTGCCACAAGCACCTTGACTCATTCCTCTGCAACATGAAGATGTGGAACCACCTGTGCCCCTTTTGTTTTGTGTGCCAAGTTTCTCAGTTGTCTTTCATTCCTGTTGGCTGATACAGCTGATAGAGAATAAGAAAACTGAGAAGAATAAAGACAAAACAAAACCTGAATATCAGCAAATACACCAAAGCCCAATTAGACCTTCAGTTAGTATTTGCCCTTGACCCGGGAATGAGCAAACTTTGGAACATTTTGTGAGATTTGATACTTAAAAAAAGACAGAAAAAAGACACTGATCCAACTCACGGTTTTTCCTTGGACTGCTGTCTTCCTCTCTCCTCTTTTCCCCTGCTCTCCGGGCTTCGTATTCAAAACCGTCAGCTCTGTCCTTCCATTGCGCCTTAGCCGGATTTTGACAAAAAATAAAGTGGCGCACAGCCACAGGTTGTAGCGCTCACTCAGTCGATGAGGCGACCTGATTGCAGATGACTCCCGAAGATCACACTTTACTCCCAGGAAGGTTAATCGCAGTAGATCCCAGAGACTGGCCTGTTGCTGATGCGCATTCCATACAGCGCCGCGCCAAAGTTGTCAGCACCGCGCGTAATTACCGGCTTTGCGCATGAAAAACGGTGCACAGAGGAGCAGCCAGCTGTTTGCTGAATCTGGAGACCATGAGCAACAGCAGCCGGCCGCCTGAGAGCGCGGCTCCACAAGTCAAAGAAACTATGATAAGATGCTACAGCCTCCTCATCTGCGCCTGCTGAAGTGGGAGGGAGACAGCGGGGTACCGGGTGTCGTGTCCGTGATGCAATGCGGGTACCGTCAGTGTTACAGACCGCAGTTTTCCCCTCGTGTGCAGAAATCCAGGCGCTCCGGTCATCATCTGCGGATCCGCGTCGCACATTCGTCTTAATTAACAGCGGCCGGGATCGACTGCAGAAACAGAAGGAGGCTTAGAGGGGGGAAATACAACATAGACTGAGTGTCGATGCTCGGTCATGCTCTGCATCCCTCTCTCTCTCTCTCTGCTTGCATGTGGCACCACCACCACACGCGCGCGCAAACACTTCAAGGTCCCATATTAAGCGTCATGCGTCTTAATCACGATAGCGCGGGTGCAGGAAGGTGAAGACAGGGGGGCTCAGTCAATGTCCAGACTGAGGTGGAAGGAGGATGAATGAAAATGAGGATGAATGTTGCACTCCCCACGTTGTCTCTTGTCCATGTGTGTTGGCAGCTAATGCGCCTCCTTTAACCTTAACCCTCACATGGCAGCTGAACTGGAGCTTCACCGCATGTCCTCCAGCTGCGACCCTAAAGCGCAACCCGGTGGGTAATTGCATGCATCTGGGTGCAGGCTGTTCACTTCTCCTTCTCTGTCATGTTTAAAGGCTATTAGGCGGTCTTCGAGTGGGTAATCACGTTGACAGTGATGTCACCTTGTCCTGCCTGAAAAGACCGCATGCCTGTTTAGAAGTTACAAACTGTATTTTTCTATAAGCGTTTGTTTAAAAAAAAAAAAAAAAATGAAACATTTGCAATCGTGTGCCGAGCATTTAGGGCGCTTCAAATTCTCTAAACACATTAAGTCATGCATGCATTATGTCATCACACACAGGTTATACACCCAAGGTGCTTACACACACCCACCTGCTGGCGCCTTTAGCTCCCTATCTCAGTTTTGTGACGTTTATGTACCCTGGCTTTGGCTTCTGTTGGCCAGAGCTAACATGGACGAAAAGTAAATATCCTTCAGGACAGCTGTGTCAATGGATTCTTTCACAATACCTCTTTTCCAGCAATGATGCTGTTCCCCTAGTCTACGACAGCCAACTCAGATGCAAAATAGTCTCGCTGATATCAATAAAATGCCACTTTCAGTTTATAACATTCTGTTATGCTGCGCAGCAGAGAAGTTGGAGCACATCCTGCTCTCGGGCTAGATAACACTCGCACTTCCCACTACTGAATGAGAAGGTGGGAAATCAAGTGGTGAGAAGACAAATAGGACACCACAGCAGACTCTAGGCATTTTCCACATTTTCCATTTCTGGACAGATCTCTTAATGGAACAAATGTGGACTCATAAGGGGAAGCCAAGCAGGGCATGGCTTTAAGCAGTGAGTACGAAAGGTTAACTTATGAGTCTTTTATTACAAGCTTTCTTGGGACTGCTCAGTTTCAGCATGTATTTCTGGCCTTATCCAGGACTTCTGCTGCTCTGTATGATAGCCTCTGAAGTGTGGGACAGTGAGACCAAGTCCACAGAGTTTGTGTGCAGTAGAGCAGCCAGAAAGGCTTTGAATATTGTGCCTGAGATGTACAATGCACTGGTAAGCATGTGACTGCCTCTCTCTCTGGCTTCAAGATACATTTATTTTAAAGAAATGGGTTGTCTCTCAACCTCTATCTGGATGCTGTATCTAATCCGTCTGCTGTCTGTTGTTACCTGTAGTCAACCTGTCCACCTGTCTGTCTTGCCTCTGTCACTTGTCTGTCCAATGTCTCCTTCGTTGCAGAGTAACTGTAATGGCTCGGCAACCCTCTCCACACAGGTTCAGCTACCCTGCACCGAGCTTCATGCAGCATCTTGGGAACACAAATCGGTAATGTTGGCACACACATGAATCCATCCTCCACCGCAGCAGATTTGAGTAAAACATTTGGTAGCACTTCATACCACAGCCCACAGCTTATGGTGTAATTTCCCAGTATGTACATTGTGTTTTGTCTGAATTTAGGGTGTAATGTTTAGCACAATAGGCAAAACAGAACAACTGGGTATCAAATTGGAGGATTTAAACGAATTAAGGAACAAATTAATACTGTGAGCATTTAGCAGTGAACACATTTTGGGTTATTATAAAGCAGTATTGTCAGTATAATATGTAATATAATACCTTTGGGCTATTTTAGAGGAAAGGACAAACACTGCTTCCTCATTAAGGCTGTCGGCTGTATTATGTAATATTTTAAACCCCCCCTTCTTGTATTTTTTTTCTTCTTATATTACTAATAAATATTTAGGCTTCATCTTCAACTTCGGGTAATTTAGGAAACATTAGGATGCTGATATACACCAAAGGTACACATTAAGCAAAATACTTTAAGTATAATTTGTTTCTTCTTTCCTTTAAAACCTCTTTGTTCTAAGTATTTCTAGGTACTGAAAATTACACCCTAAAACAAAAACAAAAAAACTTACATGTAAAATGATTGAAAATTGAAAATAAGTCACGGGCTGTATTATGAAGTGCTGCCAAACATTTTATTACCTCTCCTCCCTTTTCTGAATGCGCATGTAACTGCAGGAGCGGGAGAAGAGAGGAGAGATAGTTGCATCCTTGAGGCTTCTTGTTGAGGGTGTGAAGTCTGAAAGGAGCCTCAGACCGGCAGGATGTGGCGCTTTACTGCTGCAGAGACTGCAGAACAACATCAACAACTACCTGCTCATCCTCACCCGCCTTCAGCTGAGCGTAAGACGCACTCACAATGACAAATTGCATGCAAACAAGCTCACAAGCATTCCCAGTAAGCACCGATTTGCCGTTCATGTAAGTGCAAATGTTAAACTAGCTGTAAATTTGGCCAGAAAATTTCTGAATCTCTTGGATTCAGATATCTTCTTTCACTATAGATGATTTAGGCAGCGTAGCATTTCAGCTCCTTAGAAGCTTTCACTGGCAAACTAATGTCTGCATGTCTTCTCACCTGCAAATCCAAAAGCTGACTGACTGTCTCTGTCACTCAAGCACATCAGACACATTACGACACGTGTTGTGTTGATACAAGTTCGCACATCGTGAGGGAACACATGTAACGGGCTTCTCTACCACTGGTGTGCAATGTGATTCAGAGGCATTATCAGTTTCCTCTGGCAGGGAAATATCCTGGTTTCTCGTAAGTCTGTAAGTCTTTCTGGAATCTCTGTGCACTGGGAGCGATGATGTTATGCTGTGTGACCTGAGCTTTCCTTCCTCAGGACATGAAGAAGATAGCAGTGCATACTTTGTTAGTGAGAAAGTTGTTTGTGGTCTCGCCCTTATGACTCAGAAGTCATAAGGCGAGACCACAAACTTAAGCTCAGTGTGCGTGAGTATAGGTTTACTGTTCACCCAAAAATAAATTATATTTGACATGTAAAGTGAATAGCAAATTTAGTACAGCACTGACAAATATAGAAGTCATTATTTTTAGTTTCAATAATAATTCTTTGCTTTGTTTATGTCAAAGAAATGACATCTTTGGCAGGCTTCTTGCTACCCCTGAGACGTAAAAGGCTGGTGGTGTATTGTTGTCACCCTGCTGGGCCGGCAGTGTGGTACCCCAAGATTGTGAATGCGATAACTCATGAATGAGGCAACGTAGGATTTTGAGATTCATACCACTGGTGCATGTACCAGAAATCTCCAAGCAGTGTGAATCTCAATGACCTTCAACTTTTCTGAAAATCATCTGTGAATTTTAAAATTTATATCTTAGGTGGATCTACTAGCAGGCTGAGGAGTACCACTGCTGACCGCCAGTGTTTTCAATTTTCAATGTGTTCAAGCCTCATAAAGTGCTTCTCACAAGTGTGCTGCCTGCTCCATCAGGATACCTGCTTCTTGCTTCTTCTCTCCTGTGATCCTGTACAAATCTCCCATTTTATCATCTTATTTATGAGCCCGTCTTTTCCTTTTAGTAGACAGTCTTAGTTGGGTGTTTTTTTTTTATTTACAGCTCAGCCTCAAAGACCATTATCTGGATGTTAATCTAATCTAATTCGAATTTTTATGCTGGTAACAGTCAGTTTGTGCTTATCTATAAAGACAATAGCACACACTTTTATGTCCATTTTACAATTATAATCAGCAAAAAAAAAACAGACTGATGCTCCAGATACTGAACTTACTAAATTAATATTTCATTAAACAGCAAAAAAAAAACAAAAAAAAAAACCCAAAAAAATTAAAAAAAAAAAAATAAAAAAAAAAAAAAAAAAAAAATTTTTGACTTT
>VURO01022820.1:0-16903 GCA_015108175.1 Pelvicachromis taeniatus
GGTGGAGTGCCCACTCCGGGTCAGGGACTAGTCCTTGCCCCAAGGGGAAGAGTTTAAGTATCTCGGGGTCTTGTTCACGAGCGATGGGAGAAGGGAGCGGGAGATCGACAGACGGATCGGTGCTGCGGCTGCAGTAATGCGGACGCTGCATCGGTCTGTTGTGGTGAAGAGAGAGCTGAGTGTAAAAGCGAAGCTCTGAATTTATCGGTCAATCTACATCCCTACCCTCACCTATGGTCACGAGCTGTGGGTAGTGACCGAAAGAACGAGATCGCAGATACAAGCAGCGGAAATGGGCTTCCTCCGAAGGGTGGCTGGACTCTCCCTTAGGGATAGGGTGAGAAGTTCGGCCATCCGGGAGGAGCTCAAATCTCTTGGCTGGCCTTGGAACGCCTTGGTGTTCCCCCGGATGAGCTGGAGGAGGTGGCTGGGGAGAGGGAGGTCTGGGCTTCTCTGCTTGGGCTGCTGCCCCCGCGACCTGGCCCCGGATAAGCGGAAGAAAATGGATGGATGGATGGATGGATGGATGGATGGATGGATGGATGGATGGATGGATGGATGGATGGATGGATGGATGGATGGATGGAACGGACATCACAGCCCATTGTTCTTTCAGTGGTGCTAGTAAATGTACTGTTTATAAGGCTGGGGAAACCTGCAGTGAGCTGAGACTGAAGGAGTCGCTTGGATGAGTGAGGAAACATTTCTCCCACTGAAAACACTACGTCCAGATAAACAGAATCAACTTTTTGGGATGATTTCATATTATTGCTAATAATGGTGATCCTACAAACTATTGAATCATGGGGTGTAGTTTGCTTTTCACAGGACTGTAAATGAGAAGAGATCTTAGCTATGTAAGTGGAAATCCAATGAGAACTTATGCACAGACATAGACTTTGTGTCTGAACTGATATGATTATGTGATGCATGTTGAATAAATAATAGAGACCAGCAACTATAGACTGTGCGGCTGCTCAGTGATTATTATAATCCAGTTAGCTAACAAAGATGTTCCTTTACTAAGAGTTAAGGAAGGTTTTGAGGCTTTTAAGGTCCAAAGGAGTATAATTTACAGTAACAAAACTGCACATAGGACAGAATGCTAATGGAGACAGGCTGAAGGTTTTACAGGGAGATACCAAACTTCCTCGACTTCTCCAGAAACCAGAGGTTTGCATGCATTGCTTCAGTCTGATCGTAGTTTCTTATAGCTTCACACAGCACTACCATCCATTCCCTCCCAGGCTGCAACGTGTGGTGATGTCAGAGTAACGTCTTATGTCTGAGAGCCTGCTCCTGGCAAATGACCAGGCAGGTTGGTTGGTAAACACAGCACAGGTCCCCTGTAGAGTGTTTGATGTTCAAGGTCCAAGCAGTGGTCATGGCTGTCACAGCGGGACCCTTGAAGAAGTCTGTGTTGTTATAGGAAGGGTCCCAAGCCACGGCATTAGCTCTTATTCCCCACAGCCACTCATGACAAACCAGTTGGCTTCAGATGTGGCTTTTTTGCACACACATGAGCAGAGTGGTTCAGACTAATATTTTATAGACCTATAAAAACAGCACCATAAACAGAGGCTTCACTGAGTAACACATGGGGGTCTCATCCTGTAAACCAACAGCTCATATCTGCTTGTATGTGTGTGTGCTGCCTTTAAAATTTGGTTGTGACACAGAGAGTTTAACCCTAATCTATAAAATCAGGTGTGTGATTGTGTATACGCAAACACAGCAGTTAATAGGACCTGACAGGAGATGCTGCACATCTGTAGCATTTACCGTGGACGCAGTCTTTTTAGCACTGTGTCAGCAAACTCCTTATTGACATCTCAGCTTTTCCTTGAAGGCCTGGGTTTCTCATGGTAATAAACTTTATGTGTTGGCTGGCTCTCCCACTGGCTTGACTTTCAAAATCACAGGTCCCTGAATCAAAAATTCCAGTGAAGTATAGTTCTCTGAAATACTGCATGGCGAAGTGTTCCCAGAATTCCTTGCTTCTAGAAAACTGGGTGCTAAATCGCTGGAATGCCTCAAAAACCAAAATGGTTTCTACGAAAGTCAAACGTGGGATCGGACCAACACCGAGACATTTTAGGCTATCTCAATAGAGAACTTTATAGTTGTAAATAAGATGATATGGGGTTGTGGTTGGGTCTTATTACATGTGATATGGAGCACTGAGATGACTGAGTGAGCATTTGTCTTTGGTAACCTTGATGGACTAGATGGTGGGCACTGAGGCCTGTATTGTTTTCGGAGTCACACGCATGCACACACGCATGCACACACGCATGCACGCACACGCACTGCGATTGCCCAGAGCCAAGCCTGAGTGCCACCACACATGAATGGAGATAAATGCAGTGAGTGCCTGAGGTTTCCAGCGTGGCTGTGTTATATGAGTAAATGATTAATCCGCATAGTTGGACCCTGTCTCCTGTCTGCAGCGGCATACTCCAAGGCCACACAGCTGGTACCAATTTGCATTCCCCCGCCACATCGTGATCCAACTGCATGTGTAGGAATCATGGCTTATCGCGGCAGTAATTCACTCCTTCCTTTCATGCCAAGGCTATTCTTGGCCTTGCTGCCTCTTTATTTTTAGTCAGGGCTGCTTCTCTGGGTCATTTAAATGGCCTTGATGTGGTGTGTTAGTTCAAAGCGACAGATCATAAACTGTCATGAATCACCTTTGGGATGCATTCTTCCCCACAGTCACAACCTTTCTGACCAACACAAAAAGGGGCTCTGTTTTGCTTTTAAAAGCCGCAGATGTGACCACTCACCTGGATCTGTTGGGAAACAAGAATGTGTCTGTGTCTTTTAGCTCTTCCGTGTGACGGCTCATGTTTGGGTGTGCATTTACAAGAAGGCGTGTGTGTTTGATTTTGCCCCTCACTCCATCAGGTTTAAATGGTATCATGCACTGAACAATCTGAAGCTCATTAAAGTTTTGGCAAATGACAACACAATAAAAATAGACAGTCTGCTAAATCTTCATTTGAGCATGACAAAGCATCTAAGCGGTCACTCATAGGACGTGTATTGTATTTTTGGACCCTTGAGTGACCTCAGACAGGACAGATGCCCCCAGGCTCCTCGTTTCACGACCTCATTCACTGATAGGCGGGGAAATAAACTTGTCTCCCTGTTCTCTGTGTCTTGGCTCGTCCGTAGGTTCCTGTGTAGACTAAGAGCCACAGGGAACATGGAGTGCATCCCAGATTAACATAATGGACTTAATTGATCAACTAAAGTTCAGTCAGGCGACAGTTCCTGAATGCTCTCACTCCTTTTCTGTTTGCTACCTTTTGAGGTCCAAGATGACCTCACTCTATTCACTGCCTCATACCTGAATCTGAGGTCTCAGCAATGACAGCAGCTTTTGTCTCTCTCTGTTACCGTTTCATTATTCAGCTGGACAGTGGATAGCTAGCTTCAATTACTGATGTGGATGCAGATTACATTTTTCCAAAGATACTAAAAAATCGGCTCGATAGTTTGAGAAACGGCTATGTTTCTTGTGCCAAGAGTTAGGTGATAAATTTAATGCACCTCTATTGGTCTTCATGCCAAATATCAGGCTGCAGGCAAGAGATAATTAGCTTGGCATAAAAACGAACTAGTAATTGTCCACATGTAGTTCCAGGTGTCTTCTCGTTACAAATGGTGGAGTTTCACAATCCAAGAGCACGGAAAGATGAAGCAGATTTCAAAGTAGACGTTCTTGGGTAAAGAGGGCACATGTTTTAAATTCTGACTTGACAGAAATATCATCATGTTAACATGCCCATCACATGTCCTGGTACTTTAACATATATACATATATAGAATCTGGGGGATTTTTTCCTTTGCTTTTTCATCTGGATCCTCATTACAGGGCGAGATCATGACTGAATCCACCCTACCAGCCTGCAAGATATATGCCTGGAGGCAAACCACAGTGAGTTCAGACCAATCTGTACTCTGGCTCTAACAGGAGTGCTTTTTGGTGTGACAATAGGCCAATGATTGATCCAAACGCTGTCCAAGTGTTTTGTGAAAATGAGAGTCTGTGAATGCCTTTTAGAAATAAATTTTCCTTACAATGATGGCTGTAATCACTGACAGCCTTTAAAGCTCCTTAAGCAGCTTGTTTTTCTTTGTGTCTTGTGGTTTGTTGATCTGATTGGTTGAAATTAGGCCTTGGTAGGTGCTGATAGATAGATGGCTCATGCAATCACCAGTCAAGTACTTTTTGAAAGTGCCAACTCTTTCCCAGTTTAGGATGACTTTGCAGATAGTTCTGTGTTATGGATATGTGAGGGTATTTGTGTGTGTTTGTCCACTTGCTAAATTCCTTCATTTTCAGTGTCCTACTCTTAATGTGTGTGCTTTCGCTCATGTATGTGTTTTATCCTCAAGGGCAACCAGAGCATAATGAAGACTTCCCAGCCTCAAAACTACTTTGACATAAAGAGATGGCGAAATAATTATAAAGACCATGTACACAAAGCCGCAGTTTTCATTTTGCCTGTTAAAATTATACTGGGACTGAAGAGAAGCCTGTTGTTAGCTTTGTCTTGTAATTCTGAGTTGTTAGACTCCCTCTTAACTTCTTTAAACTTCCAAACCATTTTACAGAACCAATGCAGCTGTAATACAGAGTTTAGCACAGCAAATGTAGAAATCTGGTGCGATCAACAAACCTTTTGCTGTTAACTTACTGTGATTATATAGAGTTATAATCAATTTCAATAATTGTCTAAGCTTAGAAGCAACAGTTTTCTGTCATGAAGTCCTTAACTTAAATTGAAATGTAGTGCTTATTATTTGTTTGGGTTGCTCACATTGCTTTGGTTACTTTCCAGAGAAGGACTGAGACAGTCATTCAGGCTGGGAATTTGATATCATCTCTGGCCAGTGGGCTAATTTTGCTGTTTAGATTTGTCACAATACCACAACCAAAAGAATGGTCTTTAATGATGTTATTGCGATATCTAAATATATCTGATATCAGTCAAATTTCTTTTTGTTAGAAAGTGAATTAAAATTCAAACACAAGGGAGGGAAGAGCAGGCAGTGTGTAACCAAGAGCTATAGAAAAGGAACAATTGTTATTAGGATATTATGTGGTAAAAATTTCATTTCCAAATATGGCTATTATCAATTCTGGTATATAGTGAGACATTCAAATTTGTCCACTATTTTCATGGTTAGAGGAAAGTTATCCACATTACAAATGCAAAACATTGCGATTAATAGACACGTGCATGTTAGAAAGAAGATGTTTTCAAGGTCTGCCATGTCTGTGGGTGCAAGGTCTGAAATTATCTAGGAATACGCCAGTCACAGTATATTGAAATGTAGAAGGCCAATGTACAAAAGAGCGAGTGTATACTGTCTAACAGAGAGTGAGAAACAGAGAGAGAGCTTTAAAACAACTTCGCATTCAAGCATCAAGCAAGAATACAAAAAAACATCACACACACGTTGACTGAAACTGATCATCAACAATATAAAACAGGCAGTGTTTTAGAAAGACCAGATTCCTGACTGGCACTTATTTTCACCATTGAGTTGCCTTTTCATTCTCTCTCTCTCTCTCTCTTTCTCGAAGCTTTCTTCTTTCTTTAATCAACCTCACCAGACGACTTGTCTAACGTTACCTGTAGATCAGCAAGTTCACATTCATGTACGTCCATATTATGAGCGTGCACTTGCAATCTATGGCGACTGCAGAAATAGAGAAAGAGCCTGGTCTGTGGCTGAGAGAATAATGCGTTATGTCTGGATTGAGGGCGATCTAGGGCCAGTCAGTCAGTGTCAGGCCCTAGTTACACAGACCAGTCAATGAGAAAAATGTGTATTCTCAGACTTATTGGTCGCTGGATGTTTCTGAGAGTCACTAGGTAAAACCTCAAAGAGATATATAGTGCTGCCTCCTTGCAATTTCTTTGGTCGCTAGCAAGTTGATGGTCTTCTCTGTAAACACACAGGAGCTACTGACCGAGCGATAGTGAAACTGTGAAAAGTGAAGTGCAAACCAGAAACAGACTGCTCACCTTCAAAGTATAAGTTGTGCCTTTCGAAATATGTTGACAGCAGTGGTAAGGCACACCTTTCACTTTGAACACAAATGTTCTCCATTTCCTTTTTGTGACACACTTTTTCAAGTTTCAGCTACTACTCGATGAATAGTTGGGGAAGTTGGCATCTTTCCTGCAAAGTACCACTGGAATCTGTGATTGACCAAAGCAATCAAAAGGAGGTTTTTGGCCCTGTGCCCTGTTTGCAACTGCCAGCAACCACTCACCAACCAGTTGGGAATTCCCCCTTTATTGGGTAGCAACCATGGGGGTTTCCAGGGGGCAGGCATCTGGTCTCCATATCTGTGTGACTGAGGCCTGACTATCCCTTCTGTAAATGATGAAGGTTGTGGTTTTACATTGCTTACCTGTTCACTTATTTAGTGGGTCGGAGACAAAGAAGGTAAGTAGGGCTCTGAAATATTCTGCTGACCATCACTTTTTTCTTTAGTTTATGCAGTGAAGCTATTGCTTGACAGTGTTTAAATAAATGGCAGCAAACCCATCTAGACCTTAGCATGGATTTTTGCAAATCCATTGCAGTTGTAAACCTCTTTAGCCTCTTAGTGGTTGATTTCATAGCTATTCAATTCAAAACAGTAGCCTGGCACACTTCGTGAAATTATCAAATCTAATTAGAGCTAAACAAAACAAGTGGTTTCAGTAGCAGGATATCTAATTAACAAAAGTCAGGAAAGGACTGGGGTTAGTCTGAACTCTAATTTGCAGCTAACGGGACATAAAAATCTGCTGCTAACATCATAACACCAGATACCTCAGGGCACCTTCAGGGTCCATGACTTGGCAGGTCTGAGTTGTTTTGCTGGCACTGACAAGGAAAACAGCATATTAGGTAGAATTGGTCATAATGTTTTGGCTCATCAGTGTCTCCAACAGTGAAAAGCCTTCTGTACTCAAGGCTGGGATCAACCTACACCATTCTGGAATCCAAAACTATTTTAAAAAACCTCAAGTGACAACAGTCAGTCAGAAAACCCAAGGTCTTACTGAATAGCCATGTCTACTGTCAGAACACTTTTGTTTGAATGACACGGACATGGTGCCAAGTTTGCTCCTCTGCACACACACACGTGAAGGTATGTGCATATTCACACACATTCCACCATGACAGTGAATTGATGCTTTAAAGATTCTCACACTGAGAGGGTGTTGTATGGCTGGTGGTGAAAATTATGCTACTCTTTGGCTTGTCACAAAACATTAGCTGGGAGACTGATGTTGATCTTTGAGTTGACTCCAGAACTGTCATTAGGCTAGTTTTATATGGTCCAGGCAGAAGTACCGGCAAGGGGTATTTTTGCTAGCTGACTGGCATAAAAGAGCCAAAAAGCTGTTCGTTCTTCATGTTTTCATTCTTCTGCATTGATGAAACTCTAATAGATAGAGAAAAACAGAATACAGGTTGAGGTTCAGAAGACAGAGCAAAAAAACTAAATGACGCAAAAAGCAAAACAAAGTAAATGATATATTTCTGTAGTTATGAAAAATGCAGAGGGAGAGAAAGAAAGATACGTGAGCTGAGAAATTAGTGGAAGCATGAGGGATGAACTGAGGTAACGTCTAATGCCCTCCTGCTTATTGGCTTATGTAGATCAGAGTTCCCTCATTAAAATATCACCACGGGATGTACCTCGTGCACAGCTTAAAGGGAGCAAGACACTCTCTTTAAAGCTCCAAATTAGCTTAATATTGTGTGTGCAACCATGGAGGAGTTAGTGTATTTGCAGCTGCAAGGAAACGTGTGAAAATCTGTACACAAGTGAGACAAGCTGAGAGAGGGTTACTCAAGGTAGCTCCTGTTGTGACAGATAAGCTGCCACCGGCTATTCAGAGATTTGCCCACTGATACCAGTTCTTATTATCAGACTCGCTGCTAATTACAGAGGGAGAAAAATACTGATGGAATGTGGAATTTGGAAGTTGTGTGCAGCTGATATGCATACTTATGAAATTCAAGTTAGAATATCAAGCTCAGTGGTCATGTGTAACTTTTGTAATGAGTTTTATAACTGATGGCTGAAACAATTTGAATAACAAACTAAGGATTCTAAAAAAAATCCCCCTCCAGCATGATGATTACCTTCACATTTAGGTTTGACCTTTATTTATGCTAGCATCAAAACTGTATCTGAGCCAAGGTCTGTTCAATACCAACTTTTACAATTTGTACCATATTATCAAGTACTAAGTATCTGTGTTATGTGTTTGACCTGGCAGAGATGCGCACAAGGTGTTGGCCTTGACACAACATTAGACTCCAAGAGATAATTGCACTCTTTTAGAGAGCAATAAAGTCCAAATTACAAGGTTGGTTGTGGAGTAAGTTACAAGTTTGTCGGCCGTGACGCTGATGTTCATGTCTTGTGTAGTAGCTTTGTGTTTTGCATTTGATTTCAGTTTATTTTCCCTCCCTAATTTGCTTTTCTTTCCCTCACTCTTTACTTTCACTGCTTGGTTAGCAAGACGCATTCACTGACCGCATGAGTGCATCACACATACGCAGATAGCTGCTAGTTAGTGCTAATTATCAGACCAAAAGAAGCAACTACATTTAGCAAAACTGAAGCTCAGACATCTTGGATAGACTGTTAGTAAATACATTACAAATGTTCCAAACAAATGCCACAAATATGGCTGAGAGGGTAGATTTCAGAAGCCTAGCAGACAGCTCTCAGCAACTGCCCCCTTTTATGGTAATGACGTATGAAATGGCAAGGAAGTTATGCTCCTTATAAGCAAAAACTTAAAAACAAAAACTTTCCAGTAAGTCAGACTTTTTGGTAAAGTGGTCTTGAGTAACAGTTCTCCAGGCTTTTTTTGAAGAACTTTCATACCTTTTTTTTTACTGTTGTTTTTACTTGTTTTCAGTGAAGTCCTTGTAGCTAACCATTTTTAGAAGACAGATTTTTTGTTTGTAAAGCCACTTGACACCAGCCAATCAGTTATTCAAGCACTAAAAAAGGCACCCAACTCAAGTGATGAATCAGAGTTGTGTCCACATATAATGGATAACATTAGCTGAAAACTTGGCATCTCTCAGCATGGTGTGCAGTGAGTTGTTGAAAATCTGAGAAAACTGGACAAATTAAGGGAAAAAACACAAAAAATGTCAGACCTAAAAACTATCTACAGCAGATGAACATTATCTGAAAGTAATTTCTTTAAGGAATAGTCCAACAAAGACCTGATACAGGACCTGAGCGATTCAGTTGATGAATCTCCTAAAGCCTCATCACAAATGGTGTCAGTGGTAGGGTGGTTGTCAAGAAGTCAGGAAGAGAATTAGGGAGAAAATACTGAGCTATGCCAAATTATACAAGAACTGGACTGATAATTAGTGGCAACATGTCTTATGGAGTGATGAAATTTGATATTTTCTTCAAATAAAACAACAGTGAGTGTCCATCCAGCTTTAAAACACAGTAGAGGCTCTGTCGTGTTTGGAGCTGCATTTGAGCCAGTGGTATCAGCGATCTTGCCTAACTTGATTGAATTATAATCATCTTGGGAGACAAGGAGCAAAAGGCAGCCAATAACCAAAAAATGTCCTTCAAAAAGCTGAGAATGAAGAAGTCACCTTCAAGGGTCATTACATTTATCCCACTTGCTGTATTTTGTACTCTGAAGTTGGGAGTCTGGGGGCTTATATTTGCCTTTGGAGTGAGCCTCAAGTGGTCGTTTTATGAAGTGCAGTTTTTGAAATTTCCCAGGTGTCTTTAAGTGGATAAGTAGCCATTGGGGTGAATTGTGAATAAGCATATTTAACAAAACCGTCAACTATTTATTTAATGTACTGTTTTTATCTCTCACTAAAGCCATGTAGGTACGTTATTACTGTGTGTGTGCATGTGTCTGTGTGCTTTTACTAGCCTGGATTTCAATGCGGTCACCACATCAGTCTGCAAATGATCCATAAACAACCTAAGTCAGACAGAAGCAAAATTAAAACCTAATTTGGGTCTTAAACCATTGCACCTGTTTGTGACAGGCTCTCTGGTTATTGTGTGTATGTGTGGGTGAAGCTTTGCCCGCTGCCATCGCTTGAGTTTTTCCTACATCTGGCCAAAGATAACACTGGCACGGCAATAAAATGGCCATAAACAGGGCAGGGCCATCCAACAGGAGAATGCCAAGCTGAAGCGGCAAGAATCAAGTCCACGCAGGAAAAGGTCACACCCTCACCTCTGCTGTGGACTCCAAGCTGCCACAACACAGTCTTCAATGACAAATTAGCATCTCAGTTTAAAACCCATCAACACACCAGTGCTTGCATAATGCATCCTAACTTCATGGTCACATTTTCCGATGCAATCCTTCAAGGAAAATGTAAGCTTCTGTTTAAAGGTAGTAAAATGTATATCACTAGGAGCAGAGGTCCATGTCCACTGGCTTTGTCTCTCACTGAGCATTAATCAAACTCAAGCACTGAAATCCTTCCTGTATGTTCTAATGGAATTTGTACATGTCTTCTGGTCAGGCTGTAAATATTTAACTGTTTTGTGGGAAAAAACGAAGCACTGATAGATATTATTTGTCAAGTCCAGTTTTCCACCATTAATCACAGGGATTGGAGTAATTGTGGAGGGTACAACATATGGAACATTCCACCGAGGGAGGAATGTTGGGGGGTGGATAGATTCAGCATCTCCCCTGTGTTGGATGGAGCCTTCGAATTGTCCTCCATTAAGGCATGTGCTCTGATGAGTGATTCAGTGTGTCTATATTCGGCAGGAACTCGAAACAGTGACATGAAAATGCAGTTGGCAGCAGCTTCACAAATCCCACATCAGGCCCTGGGAAACCATAATCACCACTTTCATTTTTCAGCCTTGTTTATTTCAGAGGCTGGGGCTACAATTAAGACCATTTGCCTTGCAATTACTGTGTTAAAAATAATAAAACAATTTCGGCCTACCTAAAATACCTGCATTTTGTGTAATGATTCAGGGCGTGCAAATTGAAATTGCAATGTTTGGACATTGTCGGAGAGCCTTGTGAAGTCGCCAGAGTGATAGAACTATGTTTATCTGGATGTTTGTCTGCTTTTGGATTGCTAGCACTTTGTCAGAATGCAGCCAAACCCTGGTCACAATTTTCTGCCTGACCTTCGCGGGATAATTTTAGGTGTGTGGATGTATAATGTCATGATTTACAACGAGGATTAGTTTTTCAACAGCCACAGCGTAACTGAGGAACGTCTCCCGAAGGCCAGTAAGTAAATTCCGCTGTCAGTAACTCACCCCCGCCCACATGCTCCCCACCACACCACTTACCCTAATTTTCCCAATAAAGTCACACAACTCAGCCAATCTTTGCCCTCAGGCTAGCGTCTAGCCAGGGAAGTACACAGACACTGTGGGGGACAGTGGATTGGTTAAAAACAAAACATGTCTCCAGCCTCCACACACCTTTCCATTGTACTGCCCTGATTCCTCATCCTGGCTTTGGTAATACCACCATGTCAAACATTTAAAAACTCAGAGTTTCATGCTAATTAGGTCACTGTGTGCAAATAAAACAACTGAAGAATACTATTAGCTCACATCTGTAGAGACAATGTGAAGTCCTCTAAAAGAAATCTGTTTAAAAAGTGAAATTAGAAGCTAAGTACATTCACCATAAACTTTAACAGGTTTTTGATTTGTTTTTGAACACAAAAGTAATATTTTAAACTGCTTTTCCTTATTTATGTCATTATTAGTATAGTCATTATTAGTATAGTAGAAGTAATTCCTGTAGGTCAAAAGCTCATTTACACGTTTTACTACTTGGGGCTTTTCTACTTTTGACTGAGAAGGCTTATTACCACTGTGAAAGATAAAAACAAAGTCAAAATTCTGAAATTAAAGTCAGAAATCTTTGATTAAAAAAAGTCTGAATTCTGAAAAGCACAGCAGCAGCGCAAGCATGCCGGCCAGAGAACACTTGTGCACACCGTGGTGCGGTGTGACGTACAGTGGGCATATATACAGCACATGGAGACCATTAGTGGCCACAAAAAATGACGTAGTAGAGGCACTGTGCAGCGATCTGCTCAACACAAATTCTGGGCCGTTCGCTCAAACTAGCGGTGAATGCGGTGCATGCCACTTCCTGTGTGAAAGGGCCTTAATATAGTCATCCGAAGCACAGAGCTCTGAAACCTTCTATTTATGAGGGGCAGCCAATCAGAAGAAAGTTGACTTAAATGGAGAGAAGTTTAAAAAGCTTGATGCAGATAGTGTACACTGCTTTTAAAAAAAATTAAAGGAACGCTTTGAAAACACATCAGATCTTAATTTAAGTGAAATCATGCTGGATATCTATACTGAAATGAAAGGGTGACACATTACTTGAGGGAAATTTAAAATTATCCACTTACAAATGATTAAAATCAAAGTGAAAAAAATGATGTAGCAGGCTAAACCATTTTGATGAAATTTCACTGCAGCAATTCAAATTGGTCCTCAGCGGTTTTATGGCCTCCATGTGTTTGTATGCATGCCTGAAAATATCAGGGCATGCTCCTAATGTAATGAAGCATGGTGTCCTAGAGGATCCCCTCCTAGATATGGGTCAGGGCATCACTGAGCTCCGAGACAGTCCAACCGACAGTACAGTACAACCAGGCAGCCTCGTTGGACCACAACATAATGTCCCAGAGGTGTTCTATTAGATTTAGGCAAGCATGGGGGCCAGTCAGTCGTATCAATTCCTTCATCCTCCAGGAACCGTCAGATACTCTCGCCTCACTGCCTGCATACTCTTGCCACATGAGGCTGACCCAGGACCTACTGAACCAGTGTAAGGTCAGACAATGGGTCAAAGGATTTCATTCCAATGTCTACCGGGTACTGAGATGAAATCGCAACAACCCTGCCTGTAGAGCTCTGTGTGCGCCTCCATGGATCATCACTACCCTACCACCAAACCTGTCATGCTGAACGCTGTAACAGGCAGGTAACATTCACGGCTTCTCCTGACCCTTTGACATCTGTCACATGTACTCGAGGTGAACCTGCCCTCGTCCGTGAAAAGCACAGGGCACCAATGGTGGTCAATTCACGGGACCACTAGAGGATGTCAGGCTCTCAGGTCACACTCATGAAGTCTGTTTCTGATTGTTTACTCTAAGACATTCACACCAGTGCCGTCCTAAAGGTCATTTTGTAGCTCTGGCAGTGCTCATCCTGTCCCTCCTTGCACAAAGGAGCAGATATCTGTCTTTCTGCTGGGTTAAGGACCTTTTACAGCCTTGTCCAGCTCTCATACAGTAACTGCCTGTCTCCTGGAATCTCCTCCATGCTCTTGAAACTGTGCTGGGAGACACAGCAAACGTTCTGGCAATGTGAGATATTGATGTGCCATTAAGGACTATCTGTGCAACGTCTGTAGGGTCCAGGCATTGCCTCATGCTACCAGTAGTGACACTGACCCTAACCAAATGCAAAACTAGAGAAGGAAAAAATGTCAGAGGTCTCCACCTCTAACCCCTCTTTTACTTAACTGACCAAATCAATAACCCAGAAGTTTAACTGCCTGATACTATACTCTGACTAACAAGTGTTTCTATCATTTTTTTAGCGGTCTATGAACTGAGGAGCTGCAGCCTGGCTCTGTATAAGATAAATCAAAGTTATTTTGAATACCGAATCATGCAAAACTAAACCAGCAGGGTCCAAGAATTAAAATGACAGAGGTGCAAATTAGCATAACTGTCTCCTTTATGATTTTGTGATTAAAATGTTAGCAACACTTTTCTTATGTACACATCCAGCATGCGTCATCTGGAGTCATGTTTGTATCCACCCGAACCTAAGTCTAACATTCAGAGTCTGCCAACTTCTGACAAACAGTTCTCACTGTCATCATAACAGCGGTAAGATTGAGGCGAAGCAGTAACAATTTGGATCATAAAACCAAAACAATGGACTGAGGGACACAAAACAGCTCTGAATTACTGAGAAGAGCTGAGTCGCAGAAGTTTTCTGTGCATTTGTCAGCATAAAGCTCTGATAATGAATTACTAAAACTAACTGCAAAAATACAAACAAGTGCAGCTTTAAGTATGTGTTTTCCTGGAAATAAACATAAATAATCTATCCTAAGAGATAAAATCATTAAGTTATAAGTTATCTTTCCATTCTCATTTAATGAAACCCACACCTGTTACTCAGAGCTTTGCAACTTTTTTCCTGCAGTCTTAAAGTTTATTTTAAGTGTGCATTTTACAGTGACATATCATATGAGCTTTTCCCCACAAATCCCCTTCCTTGCAGCCCTCTGTTGTCTTTTTAAAGTTTAAATCCACCCACGCCTGTAAGCTTTGGAAGACGTTTAGCACTGATGAGCACCGTGGTGTGTGTGCGAGGGCGGCACGGATATGGCTGTCCGTGTTTCATGTTTTTGATCCAGTTGTTGTGGAATCTTATTCAGACTGTGACACATGTGCTGTTAAGATGAGAAATAGAGAGCCCATAAAAGTTGTGCGTCACATCCCACGCAATACAGGCCGTATAGGCACGAGGTCTGGTTGTGCCGTGCGGGGGAGAGCTTGCAGTGCACGGAAAGCTCATGTCTCACAACAATCTCTGTGCTGCAGGCCCCACATACACTAATTAGACCTGATATACAGCCTGATGTGTGCTGATTGAAAGCAGGCTCATCTAACTCAGGACAGAGTCCTGCTGCACTGCTGCGGAACGCCGGAGGGTGTCATTTTGTTTCCAGGCACTAGTCTAAGGTCAGTTTCACAGTCTCGAGACAAATGTCTATGGTAGTGATTTAGAGAGGGTAAACTGATGCAGATCTATGGGCATTATGCATTCAAACTGATGTTGTAAAAAGGATGTGGCTGTTTGTGGGGCTGCGCAGGCCTCAACCAGCTGTCCATGTGGCGACAGCTTCAGCTTCACACAGAAATGAGTGGCATGCACCAGGCAGCACAGGCCACGGCACTGTGCCAACCATGCCAGGCACTCCCTCAAAATGTCTTCCAGCATGCGCCTTGTGTTGGAAGCGCTAGACTATAGTATCTGTATCTTTCTTTTCTATGTGACTTAGTCTTACAGTTTTTGTATAACTTGAGTGAGAAATGCTTGGAGGAAAACGATCCGATGCCTGTTTTTTTTTTTTTGTCTTCTCTATTCTCTCTGTCTCTCACAAAATGGATCACTTGGGAGGTAGAGAGATGGCAGGACAATTATCCAAAAAAGCTGTTTTCACTGGAACTGCAATCAAGCACCTGGAAAACTTAGCCATCTACAATCAAGCGCTTAGCCAAAGCTTTACTATTTCCTATTGAAACCGTTTATAGATTAATTATTATCAAGCAGTTTATTTGATTAGTGTAGATTCGATCAGTGGCCTTATATGAGGCTGGATGCATGGATCTGTATTTACAATGGCTATGCAGTGAGAATGCTCTCAACAACCTCCAGCAGCTTCACTTTAATTATATAGAGAATAAAGAAAGTAAGTGCTGGGACATTTTTTGGCAGCTCAGGCCAACAGCATTTAGAAAAGAGCCACACTTGTGATTTTACAGCTGGTTTGCAATTGCAGCGTAATTAGAGATTAAGAAAACATGACTTATGTCAATGAAATAATGGCAAGCCATTGACAAAAATGCCTTTAGCAGCCCAACAACTGGTGAAAGACCAATTGTTAGCCTTAACTGCATGCCAGCTTGAAAAAAACACAGCGGGTTCATTTTTCCAACATTAGTTCTTGTAATGAACCAACATTTTTTCTGTTGGACCTGCCATTTGTATCATGCTTAAACAAATTATGTTCCAATAACTTTTTCAATGACCCAGAGGTGATTTGATTTTCCTTCAACTCACACATTATTAGTCAAAATATTACATTTCCATCTGTGAGGACTGCATGTACAATCACAGTGTCCAGTTGAGTTGGTGACTTGATTGATGGCGGCCTTGACTTAACAGTCCATAGTTTTTGCTCCTTTTTTTTGCCCTATTACATTTCTAAACACAAATTAATCTGTGTGGCTATGAAAGTGGGGAATCTCAAACAAAAAGGTCTTTAAGCAATAGTTCACCTGCTTTCAAATGACCTGTGATATTCTAGTTTTACCTGGCAGAGCATGCATTCGTTTATTCTTTAAGGACTTCCACCATTCTTTGACTGCTGTTGTAGTTTTTGACATTGCATTTATCTCCCTTTTTTCATAGCAACATGTAATATCACAGTGTGACAGGGATTGTAACGTCCATGCAGTAACACATATTTCTTCTCTTGTGTTGTTTAACGGCAAATGTATTGCCATATGCCAGTAAGTATGAATTATCAGGCATTATTTAGTTAAAAAATAATTGCAGAAATCATTCAGTTATTTTCATTAATATAACAAATTGTTATTTTGACTACCCCTCATTCTTGTACATGTAGCTGAAGTTAGTTTTCTTAACACGTAGACGTAAGCTGGAATAAGCTAACTTAATTTAAACTGTGGGGAAATTAATGACCTGGCTCTTTTCAGAAATAGCTAAATCTGCCAGTGAAAGTTTACTATATTAAAAAACATGATCAAAATAAAAGTCAGACAGAAAGCAAATAACCATATGTTAAAAATGTTCTTTCGTGTAAGGTACTCCAATATGTCAAGAGTTCCTAAGCAGTGAGCATATGTATGGTACTTGCAGGGACCAGGCTTGTCCACTCTGTGAATTCTACTGACATTTTCTAACAACCATATGTACAAATTAATAAGATAGTTAAACATCTACATTGGCAAAAAGTCATTAAAGTAACAGCCTAGCTTGTGTTCATTTAGCTAACTGTAGCATAATGCATCTGACAAAACTAGC